>OZ012689.1:174257-279257 GCA_963942565.1 Maea johnstoni | reverse complement strand
TCAATGATGTCTCTGGAATGATTCGTACTATTATTCCTCATAGTCTTGTGAAGGCCATCCTTGCCTCACACAATGAAACAACGAGCAATCGTTGCTCAAGTATGGCAATCATTGCTCAAGTATGGCCTCTGCTTCCGAGTGAGCATGCAAGCCAGGCACTCGTCCTCAGGTGCTGTCAATGATGCCTCTGGAATGATTCGTACTATTATTCCTCATAGTCTTGTGAAGGCCATCCTTGCCTCACACAATGAAACAAAGAGCAATCGTTGATCAAGTATGGCCTCCGCTTCCGAGTGAGCATGCAAGCCAGGCACTCATCCTCAGGTGCTGTCAATGATGCCTCTGGAATGATTCGTACTATTATTCCTCATAGTCTTGTGAAGCCCATCCTTGCCTCACACAATGAAACAAAGAGCAATCGTTGCTCAAGTATGGCCTCCGCTTCCGAGTAAGCATGCAAGCCAGGCACTCGTCCTCGGGTGCTGTCAATGATGCCTCTGGAATGATTCGTACTATTATTCCTCATAGTCTTGTGAAGGCCATCCTTGCCTCACACAATGAAACAAAGAGCAATCGTTGCTCAAGTATGGCCTCCGCTTCCGAGTAAGCATGCAAGCCAGGCACTCGTCCTCAGGTGCTGTCAATGATGCCTCTGGAATGATTCGTACTATTATTCCTCATAGTCTTGTGAAGGCCATCCTTGCCTCACACAATGAAACAAAGAGCAATCGTTGCTCAAGTATGGCCTCCGCTTCCGAGTGAGCATGCAAGCCAGGCACTCGTCCTCAGATGCTGTCAATGATGCCTCTGGAATGATTCGTACTATTATTCCTCATAGTCTTGTGAAGGCCATCCTTGCCTCATACAATGAAACAAAGAGCAATCGTTGCTCAAGTATGGCCTCAGCTTCCGAGTGAGCATGCAAGCCAGGCACTCGTCCTCAGGTGCTGTCAATGATGTCTCTGGAATGATTCGTACTATTATTCCTCATAGTCTTGTGAAGGCCATCCTTGCCTCACACAATGAAACAAAGAGCAATCGTTGCTCAAGTATGGCAATCGTTGCTCAAGTATGGCCTCCGCTTCCGAGTGAGCATGCAAGCCAGGCACTCGTCCTCAGGTGCTGTCAATGATGCCTCTGGAATGATTCGTACTATTATTCCTTATAGTCTTGTGAAGGCCATCCTTGCCTCACACAATGAAACAAAGAGCAATCGTTGTTTAAGTATGGCCTCGGCTTCCGAGTGAGCATGCAAGCCAGGCACTCGTCCTCAGGTGCTGTCAATGACGCCTCTGGAATGATTCGTACTATTATTCCTCATAGTCTTGTGAAGGCCATCCTTGCCTCACACAATGAAACAAAGAGCAATCGTTGCTCAAGTATGGCATCCGCTTCAGAGTAAGCATGCAAGCCAGGCACTCGTCCTCGGGTGCTGTCAATGATGCCTCTGGAATGATTCGTACTATTATTCCTCATAGTCTTGTGAAGGCCATCCTTGCCTCACACAAAGAAACAAAGAGCAATCGTTGCTCAAGTATGGCCTCCGCTTCCGAGTAAGCATGCAAGCCAGGCACTCGTCCTTAGGTGCTGTCAATGATGCCTCTGGAATGATTCGTACTATTATTCCTCATAGTCTTGTGAAGGCCATCCTTGCCTCACACAATGAAACAAAGAGCAATCGTTGCTCAAGTATGGCCTCCGCTTCCGAGTAAGCATGCAAGCCAGGCACTCGTCCTCGGGTGCTGTCAATGATGCCTCTGGAATGATTCGTACTATTATTCCTCATAGTCTTGTGAAGGCCATCCTTGCCTCACACAATGAAACAAAGAGCAATCGTTGCTCAAGTATGGCCTCCGCTTCCGAGTAAGCATGCAAGCCAGGCACTCGTCCTCAGGTGCTGTCAATGATGCCTCTGGAATGATTCGTACAATTATTCCTAATAGTCTTGTGAAGGCCATCCTTGCCTCACACAATGAAACAAAGAGCAATCGTTGCTCAAGTATGGCCTCCGCTTCCGAGTGAGCGTGCAAGCCAGGCACTCGTCCTCAGGTGCTGTCAATGATGCCTCTGGAATGATTCGTACTATTATTCCTCATAGTCTTGTGAAGGCCATCCTTGCCTCACACAATGAAACAAAGAGCAATCGTTGCTCAAGTATGGCCTCCGCTTCCGAGTAAGCATGCAAGCCAGGCACTCGTCCTCAGGTGCTGTCAATGATGCCTCTGGAATGATTCGTACCATTATTCCTAATAGTCTTGTGAAGGCCATCCTTGCCTCACACAATGAAACAAAGAGCAATCGTTGCTCAAGTATGGCCTCCGCTTCCGAGTGAGCATGCAAGCCAGGCACTCGTCCTCAGGTGCTGTCAATGATGCCTCTGGAATGATTCGTACTATTATTCCTCATAGTCTTGTGAAGGCCATCCTTGCCTCACACAATGAAACAAAGAGCAATCGTTGCTCAAGTATGGCCTCCGCTTCCGAGTAAGCATGCAAGCCAGGCACTCGTCCTCAGGTGCTGTCAATGATGCCTCTGGAATGATTCGTACTATTATTCCTCATAGTCTTGTGAAGGCCATCCTTGCCTCACACAATGAAACAAAGAGCAATCGTTGCTCAAGTATGGCCTCCGCTTCAGAGTAAGCATGCAAGCCAGGCACTCGTCCTCAGGTGCTGTCAATGATGCCTCTGGAATGATTCGTACTATTATTCCTCATAGTCTTGTGAAGGCCATCCTTGCCTCACACAATGAAACAAAGAGCAATCGTTGCTCAAGTATGGCCTCCGCTTCCGAGTGAGCATGCAAGCCAGGCACTCATCCTCAGGTGCTGTCAATGATGCCTCTGGAATGATTCGTACTATTATTCCTCATAGTCTTGTGAAGGCCATCTTTGCCTCACACAATGAAACAAAGAGCAATCGTTGCTCAAGTATGGCCTCCGCTTCCGAGTGAGCATGCAAGCCAGGCACTCATCCTCAGGTGCTGTCAATGATGCCTCTGGAATGATTCGTACTATTATTCCTCATAGTCTTGTGAAGGCCATCCTTGCCTCACACAATGAAACAAAGAGCAATCGTTGCTCAAGTATGGCCTCCGCTTCCGAGTAAGCATGCAAGCCAGGCACTCGTCCTCGGGTGCTGTCAATGATGCCTCTGGAATGATTCGTGATATTATTCCTCATAGTCTTGTGAAGGCCATCCTTGCCTCACACAATGAAACAAAGAGCAATCGTTGCTCAAGTATGGCCTCCGCTTCCGAGTAAGCATGCAAGCCCGACACTCGTCCTCAGGTGCTGTCAATTATGATAGATAGATAGCTGGTTTGATAGATAGCTGGTTCAAACGATAGATAGGTGGTTCAATAGCTAGATGGATAGTTTGATAGATAGCTGGTTCAATACATACCCAGATAGCTGGTTTATTTGATAGATAGATAGCTGGTTCGATAGATAGAAAGATGGTTCAATAGATAGATAGATAGATGGTTTGATAGATAGATAGATGGTTCAATAGAAAGATGTTTGAAAGATTATTTTGAAAATTTGCTTATGTCAGGGGGCAATCATCAAATGATGTCAGGCTCTTAAGGCTGCTGTTTTTATCATCCACCACTGAGTACATTATGCTGGCATTTTTTTTGATCATTAATCTGTATATCAATGACTGACACCAGTACCTCCTCATAGCATTTGACTTGGGCACCTCATAGCCTAAAGAACCTCCTTTGCATAGGCATCCCTTCACATGTTTTTATCATACACCTCTATACGAATACCTGATGCCGGCAATTTTTTTAATCATTAATCTGTATGTCAGGGCCTGACACTGGCTCCTCATCATAGCGTTTGGCCTCCTCAGCAGAGTTGTTTTTATAATTTATTCTCATTCATGTGCTTTACCGGTACTCTCTGTCAGTATGCTTCATTCACTGCCCAATAGTTCTTTTAAAATGCAGACTTACTGTTTAGAAATCATCACAAATGAATACTGAACGTAAATTGTAACTGGATTTCCTCATACGTCGCGCATGAAACCCCTTGTGACGTTTTTATGCAAGTATTCTCACTCCCAATCACTGGTGCGCTGACGATGCACCTATATCATGGTTTCAAGACTAAATACCACAAAGCTGTCATGTGCATTTTACTCATCAATTCCCTGCACTCACAACCCAATATTCTTTTAAAGTGCAGGTTACTTTCTATATGTATAGTGAATGCAAATTGTTACCATATTTGCCCATGTTGTGCGCTTAAAACCCCATCCAATTTTTTTTATGCAAGTATTTTTGCTCCAGTGAGTGCTTGATGCCAGGTCTGCGTTGGTGTGGCACCCTGCTCGCCTTATAAGAAGGGGATGTTTAAATCATTCTATGATTACCATGCATTTTTTTTTATTATTAATCTGTATATTAGTGGCTGACACGGCTCCTCATAGCATTTGTCCACGTCTGCATTTATATGATGGCTGTTGTTAAGTGGTGTATCTCAATTGTCAGCAGCATGTGATGGCGATAACAAAGGAAGCGATCGTCATTTTTTTTTCATATGAAGCAGATGCCTGTATTTTTTTATCATTAATCTGTATTTCAGGGCCTGACTCCGTTACCTCCTAATAGGATTAAGAACTTCCTTCGCATAGGCCTGCCACCACAGTTTTTATCATCCACCGCTATTTGTACATTGTTCTGGCATATTCTTTAATCATTAATCTGTATATCAGTCACTGACACCGGTACCTCCTCATAGCATTTGACTGGGGCACCTAATAGCCTAAGGAACCTCCTTTGCATAGGCATCCCTTCACATCTTTTTATCATCCACCTCTTTACGAATACCTGATGCCGGCAATTTTCTTATCATTGATCTGTATGTCAGGGCCTGAGACTGGCTCCTCATCATAGCGTTTGGCCTCCTCAGCAGAGTTGGGAACTTCATAGGCTTCCGTCCATGTTTTTATAATTTATTCTCATTCATGTGCTTTACCGGTACTCCCTGTCAGTTCGCTTCATTCACTGCCCAATAGTTCTTTTAAAATGCAGACTTACTGTTTAGAAATCATCACAAATGAATACTGAACATAAATTGTAACTGGATTTCCTCATACGTCATGCTAGAAACCCCTTGCAACGTTTTTATGCAAGTATTCTCACTCCAATCACTGGTGCGCTGACAATGCACCTATATCAGGGTGTCAAGACTAAATCCCACAAAGCTGTCATATGCATTTTACTCATCAATTCCCTGCACTCACAACCCAATATTCTTTTAAGGTGCAGGTTACTTTCTATATGTATAGTGAATGCAAATTGTTACCATATTTGCCTATGTCGTGCGCTTAAAACCCCATCCAATTTTTTTTATGCAAGTATTTTTGCTCCAGTGAGTGCATGATGCCAGGTCTGCGTTGGTGTGGCACCTTGCTTGCCTTATAAGAGGAGGGGGATGTTTAAATCTTTCTATGATTACCATGCATTTTTAAAATTATTAATCTGTATATTAGTGGCTGACACGGCTCCTCATAGCATTTGACCACGGCACCTCATAGCATAAAGAACCTCCTTTACATAGGCCTTCTTCCATGGTTTTTATCATTCACCTCTGAATACCTGATGTGCTGGCATATTTTTATCATTAATCTATGTTTTGCTTGACACTGGCACCCAACTCATAGCTTTTAGCCTCACTCAGCAGCTGTGGGAACCTCCTTTGCCAAGGACTCTGTTCACGGTTTTTATCATCTGTCTTGAATAACATTATTGCTTGGCGTCGTTTTGTTCATGGGTCGTTTCTTTGTTTTCGATTTTTGGTTTTTATTGTTCGGTAGTTTTTAGCTGTTTTGTTCGCTAGCAAAATCTCATTTTCGTTCTGGTTTCTGGTATTTCTGTCTGTCATTGATCACAGGTTGGGGGTCTCTTTGGTCATGTTTTATTGGTTTGATTGTGTCTGCGGTTTCATTTTACATTCAATCCATTTCTATGTGCACGCCTTTAGACAATGGTTTCAATTTGTTTATTTTTGTTTTACCTTCTTTGTCTTTATGTAAGTATTTATAGAGAATGGTAATAATATAAAAAAAATTTCATCTTACCTAAGAGTTTGTTTTAACAGAGTTACTCCGTGACTGTGTTTTCTAACTCATAAGAGTTTGTTTAAACAGTGTTACTCAGTGACTGTGTTTTCCAACTCACAAGAGTTTGGTTGAACACAGTTACTCAGTGACTGTGTTTTAGAACTCGCGAGTGCCAATATAATGTTTTATGTCTTTGGTAATATTTATTGGTGCTGTAAGAATTCCAAACAATAAGCGTTAATATTCTCAAACCATTCAACTAAATTAATTGTTCTGCAGTTCCAAATCTAAGGAATGGTTTTCTTGTAGCTGTTGCTAAATCTTCTGTTTTGGCAAAGAAGATAAGTTGGTATATGTTTAGTTTCCAAAATTACTGCAGAATGATAACAGGTACTTTACATGTAAGCTACTCACAGAAATTTAATTCACCATTTGGCTCTTGAAGTGACTGTTAGATCCCAGAGATTTGCTGGTCGCACAATATGTGCAGTTACCGAAAGGGATTAAGAAGGAACTGGCCTTTTCTTTTCAGCCTTAAAGGATGTGATAGCTTTGTAGAGCACCTGCCAACCACATTTTTGAGGAGCGAAATGGGAAGATGAAGCGGAAAATAGAGCCTCTCATCTTTCAAGTCTTGCAGGAATCCTCCACGTGGACTCCTTGGGCATAACTGAAAATGTTATGGCAGAATCCTGCAAGGCGAATTTTTAGTGTGCAATAGGAGTTTAGCACCTCCCGGGGAACCCAGCTAAGCTGGTTTGGAACCCAGCTCTCCTTCTAAAGGAAGGGGGATGTTTAAACTGGTTAAGATTACCATGCACCTAAACGATCCCGGATCCGCCGTGGCCTAGTGGTTACGATGCCTGGCTCCCAAGCATGAGTTCGCAGGTTCGAGTCTCTGCTGGATCCCCAAGCGGGTTGGCCTGGTCGCTATATAAATGTTCGGCGTTGTGGAGGGCTGTCTATGGTCTTTCTGCAACAGAAAGACCCCTTGGAACTATTCGTGAAGAGCAGGGAATTTCTTCCCGGTTCCGGATTTCTATCTTGATATGACCTAAGCTGTGAAAGCGACGTAAAACCCAATTCCTTCCTTCCTTCCTTTGGATGATAAGTATCTGATGTTGCATTTTGGGACCCTTGTTTGATCTAGGTCGGACTGTGGGTGTTTTATGTTTGTTTTTTTTATCTTCATTTTCTCTGCATTTATATGATGGCTGTTAAGTGGTGCATCATAATTGTCAGCAGGGTCTGATAGTGATAACAAAGCAAGCGATCGTCATTTTTTTTCATATAAAGCAGATGCCGGTATTTTTTTTATCATTAATCTGTATTTCAGGGCCTGACTCTGTCACTTCCTCATAGAATTAAGAACTTCCTTCGCATAGGCCTGCCACCACAGTTTTTATTGTGCTTGCATTTTCTTTAATCATTAATCTGTATATCAGTGACTGACACCGGTACCTCCTCATAGCATTTGACTGGGGCACCTCATAGCCTAAAGAACCTCCTTTGCATAGGCATCCCTTCACATCTTTTTATCATCCACCTCTATACGAATACCTGATGCTGGCAATTTTTTTATCATTGATCTGTATGTCAGGGCCTGAGACTGGCTCCTCATCATAGCGTTTGGCCTCCTCAGCAGAGTTGGGAACTTCATAGGCTTCCCTCCATGTTTTTATCATTTATTCTCATTCATGTGCTATACCGGTCAGTTCGCTTCATTCACTGCCCAATAGTTCTTTTAAAATGCAGACTTACTGTTTAGAAATCATCACAAATGAATACTGAACATAAATTGTAACTGGATTTCCTCATACGTCGCGCATGAAACCCCTTGTGACGTTTTTATGCAAGTATTCTCACTCCCAATCACTGGTGCGCTGACGATGCACCTATATCAGGGTTTCAAGACTAAATACCACAAAGCTGTCATGTGCATTTTACTCCTCATTAATTCCCTGCACTCACCACCCAATCTTCTTTTAAAGTGCAGGTTACTTTCTATATGTAAAATGAATGCAAATCCAATTTTTTGTTATGCGAGTACTTTTGCTCCAGTGATTGCTTGATGCCAGGTCTGCGTTGGTGTGGCACCCTGCTCGCCTTATAAGAGGAGGGGGATGTTTAAATCTTTCTATGATTACCATGCATTTTTTTTATTATTAATGTATATTAGTGGCTGATACGCCTCCTCATAGCATTTGTCCACGTCTGCATTTATATGATGGCTGTTGTTAAGTGGTGTATTAAAATTGTCAGTAGCATGTGATGGCGATAACAAAGGAAGCAATCGTCATTTTTTTTCATATGAAGCAGATGCCGGTATTTTTTTATCATTAATCTGTATTTCAGGGCCTGACTCCGTCACCTCCTCATAGGATTAAGAACTTCCCTCGCATAGGCCTGCCACCACAGTTTTTATCATCCACCGCTATGAGTACATTATGCTGGCATTTTTTTTAATCATTAATCTGTATATTTGTGACTGACACCGGTACCTCCTCATAACATTTGACTGGGGCACCTCATAGCCTAAAGAACCGCCTCTGGATAACCCCATGTTATACCTAAACATTCCATACATCTCCCATCTATTAATTTTCTACCATCTTCTGATAGATAGATAGATGGTTCAATAGATAGATGGTTCAATAGATAGATAGGTGGTTTGATAGATAGCTGGTTCGATAGATAGATAGATGGTTTGATAGATAGATGGTTCAATACACAGATAGCTGGTTCAATACATAGCTGATTTGACGCATAGATAGCTGGTTAGATAGTCCTCCAAAGCGTCAAAAAGTGCAGAAGACAGATCTTTCCAGCTATGAGGATGAGAGGACACTCGTTGGGCTCTGCCCCATGTTGGCTACTGCCTAAGCACAATCGTCTGAGAAGAGGCTGAAAGGTCCCCCAAGCCTCCTGCATGCTGTCCAGATATTTCACGGCCCAGAGCGGCCTCTTTCACTCTTGGCATTGTAGTGGCTGCCCGGCTGTGAGGCCCCAGTGCCTCCTGCATGCGGTCCAGATGTATCACGGCCCCGAGCTGCTTTGAACGATTGGTCTCTGTGAAGGCCGTCCTTGTCCCACAAAATGATAAATAGCAATCCTTGCTCAAGTATGGCCTCCGCTCCCGAGTGAGCGTGCAAGCCAGGCACTCGTCCTCAGGTGCTGTCAATGATGCCTCTGGAATGATTCGTACTATTATTCCTCATAGTCTTGTGAAGGCCATCCTTGCCTCACACAATGAAACAAAGAGCAATCGTTGCTCAAGTATGGCCTCCGCTTCCGAGTGAGCATGCAAGCCAGGCACTCGTCCTCAGGTGCTGTCAATGATGTCTCTGGAATGATTCGTACTATTATTCCTCATAGTCTTGTGAAGGCCATCCTTGCCTCACACAATGAAACAACGAGCAATCGTTGCTCAAGTATGGCAATCATTGCTCAAGTATGGCCTCCGCTTCCGAGTGAGCATGCAAGCCAAGCACTCGTCCTCAGGTGCTGTCAATGATGCCTCTGGAATGATTCGTACTATTATTCCTCATAGTCTTGTGAAGGCCATCCTTGCCTCACACAATGAAACAAAGAGCAATCGTTGCTCAAGTATGGCCTCCGCTTCCGAGTAAGCATGCAAGCCAGGCACTCGTCCTCAGGTGCTGTCAATGATGCCTCTGGAATGATTTGTACTATTATTCCTCATAGTCTTGTGAAGGCCATCCTTGCCTCACACAATGAAACAAAGAGCAATCGTTGCTCAAGTATGGCCTCCGCTTCCGAGTAAGCATGCAAGCCAGGCACTCGTCCTCGGGTGCTGTCAATGATGCCTCTGGAATGATTCGTACTATTATTCCTCATAGTCTTGTGAAGGCCATCCTTGCCTCACACAATGAAACAAAGAGCAATCGTTGCTCAAGTATGGCCTCCGCTTCCGAGTAAGCATGCAAGCCAGGCACTCGTCCTCAGGTGCTGTCAATGATGCCTCTGGAATGATTCGTACCATTATTCCTAATAGTCTTGTGAAGGCCATCCTTGCCTCACACAATGAAACAAAGAGCAATCGTTGCTCAAGTATGGCCTCCGCATCTGAGTGAGCATGCAAGCCAGGCACTCGTCCTCAGGTGCTGTCAATGATGCCTCTGGAATGATTCGTACTATTATTCCTCATAGTCTTGTGAAGGCCATCCTTGCCTCACACAATGAAACAAAGAGCAATCGTTGCTCAAGTATGGCCTCCGCTTCCGAGTAAGCATGCAAGCCAGGCACTCGTCCTCGGGTGCTGTCAATGATGCCTCTGGAATGATTCGTACTATTATTCCTCATAGTCTTGTGAAGGCCATCCTTGCCTCACACAATGAAACAAAGAGCAATCGTTGCTCAAGTATGGCCTCCGCTTCCGAGTAAGCATGCAAGCCAGGCACTCGTCCTCAGGTGCTGTCAATGATGCCTCTGGAATGATTCGTACTATTATTCCTCATAGTCTTGTGAAGGCCATCCTTGCCTCACACAATGAAACAAAGAGCAATCGTTGCTCAAGTATGGCCTCCGCTTCCGAGTGAGCATGCAAGCCAGGCACTCGTCCTCAGGTGCTGTCAATGATGCCTCTGGAATGATTCGTACTATTATTCCTCATAGTCTTGTGAAGGCCATCCTTGCCTCACACAATGAAACAAAGAGCAATCCTTGCTCAAGTATGGCCTCCGCTCCCGAGTGAGCGTGCAAGCCAGGCACTCGTCCTCGGGTGCTGTCAATGATGCCTCTGGAATGATTCGTACTATTATTCCTCATAGTCTTGTGAAGGCCATCCTTGCCTCACACAATGAAACAAAGAGCAATCGTTGCTCAAGTATGGCCTCCGCTTCCGAGTAAGCATGCAAGCCAGGCACTCGTCCTCAGGTGCTGTCAATGATGCCTCTGGAATGATTCGTACTGTTATTCCTCATAGTCTTGTGAAGGCCATCCTTGCCTCACACAATGAAACAAAGAGCAATCGTTGCTCAAGTATGGCCTCCGCTTCCGAGTAAGCATGCAAGCCAGGCACTCGTCCTCGGGTGCTGTCAATGATGCCTCTGGAATGATTCGTACTATTATTCCTCATAGTCTTGTGAAGGCCATCCTTGCCTCACACAATGAAACAAAGAGCAATCGTTGCTCAAGTATGGCCTCCGCTTCCGAGTAAGCATGCAAGCCAGGCACTCGTCCTCAGGTGCTGTCAATGATGCCTCTGGAATGATTCGTACCATTATTCCTAATAGTCTTGTGAAGGCCATCCTTGCCTCACACAATGAAACAAAGAGCAATCGTTGCTCAAGTATGGCCTCCGCATCCGAGTGAGCATGCAAGCCAGGCACTCGTCCTCAGGTGCTGTCAATGATGCCTCTGGAATGATTCGTACTATTATTCCTCATAGTCTTGTGAAGGCCATCCTTGCCTCACACAATGAAACAAAGAGCAATCGTTGCTCAAGTATGGCCTCCGCTTCCGAGTAAGCATGCAAGCCAGGCACTCGTCCTCGGGTGCTGTCAATGATGCCTCTGGAATGATTCGTACTATTATTCCTCATAGTCTTGTGAAGGCCATCCTTGCCTCACACAATGAAACAAAGAGCAATCGTTGCTCAAGTATGGCCTCCGCTTCCGAGTAAGCATGCAAGCCAGGCACTCGTCCTCGGGTGCTGTCAATGATGCCTCTGGAATGATTCGTACTATTATTCCTCATAGTCTTGTGAAGGCCATCCTTGCCTCACACAATGAAACAAAGAGCAATCGTTGCTCAAGTATGGCAATCGTTGCTCAAGTATGGCCCCCGCTTCCGAGTGAGCATGCAAGCCAGGCACTCGTCCTCAGGTGCTGTCAATGATGCCTCTGGAATGATTCGTACTATTATTCCTCATAGTCTTGTGAAGGCTATCCTTGCCTCACACAATGAAACAAAGAGCAATCGTTGCTCAAGTATGGCCTCCACTTCCGAGTGAGCATACAAGCCAGGCACTCATCCTCAGGTGCTGTCAATGATGCCTCTGGAATGATTCGTACTATTATTCCTCATAGTCTTGTGAAGCCCATCCTTGCCTCACACAATGAAACAAAGAGCAATCGTTGCTCAAGTATGGCCTCTGCTTCCGACTAAGCATGCAAGCCAGGCACTCGTCCTCGGGTGCTGTCAATGATGCCTCTGGAATGATTCGTACTATTATTCCTCATAGTCTTGTGAAGGCCATCCTTGCCTCACACAATGAAACAAAGAGCAATCGTTGCTCAAGTATGGCCTCCGCTTCCGAGTGAGCATGCAAGCCAGGCACTCGTCCTCAGATGCTGTCAATGATGCCTCTGGAATGATTCGTACTATTATTCCTCATAGTCTTGTGAAGGCCATCCTTGCCTCAGACAATGAAACAAAGAGCAATCGTTGCTCAAGTATGGCCTCCGCTTCCGAGTGAGCATGCAAGCCAGGCACTCGTCCTCAGGTGCTGTCAATGATGTCTCTGGAATGATTCGTACTATTATTCCTCATAGTCTTGTGAAGGCCATCCTTGCCTCACACAATGAAACAAAGAGCAATCGTTGCTCAAGTATGGCAATCGTTGCTCAAGTATGGCCTCCGCTTCCGAGTGAGCATGCAAGCCAGGCACTCGTCCTCAGGTGCTGTCAATGATGCCTCTGGAATGATTCGTACTATTATTCCTCATAGTCTTGTGAAGGCCATCCTTGCCTCACACAATGAAACAAAGAGCAATCGTTGCTCAAGTATGGCCTCCGCTTCCGAGTGAGCATGCAAGCCAGGCACTGGTCCTCCGGTGCTGTCAATGATGCCTCTGGAATGATTCGTACTATTATTCCTCATAGTCTTGTGAAGGCCATCCTTGCCTCACACAATGAAACAAAGAGCAATCGTTGCTCAAGTATGGCCTCCGCTTCAGAGTTAGCATGGAAGCCAGGCACTCGTCCTCGGGTGCTGTCAATGATGCCTCTGGAATGATTCGTACTATTATTCCTCATAGTCTTGTGAAGGCCATCCTTGCCTCACACAATGAAACAAAGAGCAATCGTTGCTCAAGTATGGCCTCCGCTTCCGAGTAAGCATGCAAGCCAGGCACTCGTCCTCAGGTGCTGTCAATGATGCCTCTGGAATGATTCGTACTATTATTCCTTAAAGTCTTGTGAAGGCCATCCTTGCCTCACACAATGAAACAAAGAGCAATCGTTGCTCAAGTATGGCCTCCGCTTCCGAGTAAGCATGCAAGCCAGGCACTCATCCTCAGGTGCTGTCAATGATGCCTCTGGAATGATTCGTACTATTATTCCTCATAGTCTTGTGAAGCCCATCCTTGCCTCACACAATGAAACAAAGAGCAATCGTTGCTCAAGTATGGCCTCTGCTTCCGAGTAAGCATGCAAGCCAGGCACTCGTCCTCGGGTGCTGTCAATGATGCCTCTGGAATGATTCGTACTATTATTCCTCATAGTCTTGTGAAGGCCATCCTTGCCTCACACAATGAAACAAAGAGCAATCGTTGCTCAAGTATGGCCTCCGCTTCCGAGTAAGCATGCAAGCCAGGCACTCGTCCTCAGGTGCTGTCAATGATGCCTCTGGAATGATTCGTACTATTATTCCTCATAGTCTTGTGAAGGACATCCTTGCCTCACACAATGAAACAAAGAGCAATCGTTGCTCAAGTATGGCCTCCGCTTCCGAGTGAGCATGCAAGCCAGGCACTCGTCCTCAGATGCTGTCAATGATGCCTCTGGAATGATTCGTACTATTATTCCTCATAGTCTTGTGAAGGCCATCCTTGCCTCACACAATGAAACAAAGAGCAATCGTTGCTCAAGTATGGCCTCCGCTTCCGAGTGAGCATGCAAGCCAGGCACTCATCCTCAGGTGCTGTCAATGATGTCTCTGGAATGATTCGTACTATTATTCCTCATAGTCTTGTGAAGGCCATCCTTGCCTCACACAATGAAACAAAGAGCAATCGTTGCTCAAGTATGGCAATCGTTGCTCAAGTATGGCCTCCGCTTCCGAGTGAGCATGCAAGCCAGGCACTCGTCCTCAGGTGCTGTCAATGATGCCTCTGGAATGATTCGTACTATTATTCCTCATAGTCTTGTGAAGGCCATCCTTGCCTCACACAATGAAACAAAGAGCAATCGTTGCTCAAGTATGGCCTCCGCTTCCGAGTAAGCATGCAAGCCAGGCACTCGTCCTCAGGTGCTGTCAATGATGCCTCTGGAATGATTCGTACCATTATTCCTAATAGTCTTGTGAAGGCCATCCTTGCCTCACACAATGAAACAAAGAGCAATCGTTGCTCAAGTATGGCCTCCGCATCCGAGTGAGCATGCAAGCCAGGCACTCGTCCTCAGGTGCTGTCAATGATGCCTCTGGAATGATTCGTACTATTATTCCTCATAGTCTTGTGAAGGCCATCCTTGCCTCACACAATGAAACAAAGAGCAATCGTTGCTCAAGTATGGCCTCCGCTTCCGAGTAAGCATGCAAGCCAGGCACTCGTCCTCGGGTGCTGTCAATGATGCCTCTGGAATGATTCGTACTATTATTCCTCATAGTCTTGTGAAGGCCATCCTTGCCTCACACAATGAAACAAAGAGCAATCGTTGCTCAAGTATGGCCTCCGCTTCCGAGTAGGCATGCAAGCCAGGCACTCGTCCTCAGGTGCTGTCAATGATGCCTCTGGAATGATTCGTACTATTATTCCTCATAGTCTTGTGAAGGCCATCCTTGCCTCACACAATGAAACAAAGAGCAATCGTTGCTCAAGTATGGCCTCCGCTTCCGAGTGAGCATGCAAGCCAGGCACTCGTCCTCAGGTGCTGTCAATGATGCCTCTGGAATGATTCGTACTATTATTCCTCATAGTCTTGTGAAGGCCATCCTTGCCTCACACAATGAAACAAAGAGCAATCGTTGCTCAAGTATGGCCTCCGCTTCCGAGTGAGCATGCAAGCCAGGCACTCGTCCTCAGGTGCTGTCAATGATGTCTCTGGAATGATTCGTACTATTATTCCTCATAGTCTTTTGAAGGCCATCCTTGCCTCACACAATGAAACAAAGAGCAATCCTTGCTCAAGTATGGCCTCCGCTCCCGAGTGAGCGTGCAAGCCAGGCACTCGTCCTCAGGTGCTGTCAATGATGCCTCTGGAATGATTCGTACTATTATTCCTCATAGTCTTGTGAAGGCCATCCTTGCCTCACACAATGAAACAAAGAGCAATCGTTGCTCAAGTATGGCCTCCGCTTCCGAGTGAGCATGCAAGCCAGGCACTCGTCCTCAGGTGCTGTCAATGATGTCTCTGGAATGATTCGTACTATTATTCCTCATAGTCTTGTGAAGGCCATCCTTGCCTCACACAATGAAACAAAGAGAAATCGTTGCTCAAGTATGGCAATCGTTGCTCAAGTATGGCCTCCGCTTCCGAGTGAGCATGCAAGCCAGGCACTCGTCCTCAGGTGCTGTCAATGATGCCTCTGGAATGATTCGTACTATTATTCCTCATAGTCTTGTGAAGGCTATCCTTGCCTCACACAATGAAACAAAGAGCAATCGTTGCTCAAGTATGGCCTCCACTTCCGAGTGAGCATACAAGCCAGGCACTCATCCTCAGGTGCTGTCAATGATGCCTCTGGAATGATTCGTACTATTATTCCTCATAGTCTTGTGAAGCCCATCCTTGCCTCACACAATGAAACAAAGAGCAATCGTTGCTCAAGTATGGCCTCTGCTTCCGAGTAAGCATGCAAGCCAGGCACTCGTCCTCGGGTGCTGTCAATGATGCCTCTGGAATGATTCGTACTATTATTCCTCATAGTCTTGTGAAGGCCATCCTTGCCTCACACAATGAAACAAAGAGCAATCGTTGCTCAAGTATGGCCTCCGCTTCCGAGTAAGCATGCAAGCCAGGCACTCGTCCTCAGGTGCTGTCAATGATGCCTCTGGAATGATTCGTACTATTATTCCTCATAGTCTTGTGAAGGCCATCCTTGCCTCACACAATGAAACAAAGAGCAATCGTTGCTCAAGTATGGCCTCCGCTTCCGAGTGAGCATGCAAGCCAGGCACTCGTCCTCAGACGCTGTCAATGATGCCTCTGGAATGATTCGTACTATTATTCCTCATAGTCTTGTGAAGGCCATCCTTGCCTCACACAATGAAACAAAGAGCAATCGTTGCTCAAGTATGGCCTCCGCTTCCGAGTGAGCATGCAAGCCAGGCACTCGTCCTCAGGTGCTGTCAATGATGTCTCTGGAATGATTCGTACTATTATTCCTCATAGTCTTGTGAAGGCCATCCTTGCCTCACACAATGAAACAAAGAGCAATCGTTGCTCAAGTATGGCAATCGTTGCTCAAGTATGGCCTCCGCTTCCGAGTGAGCATGCAAGCCAGGCACTCGTCCTCAGGTGCTGTCAATGATGCCTCTGGAATGATTCGTACTATTATTCCTCATAGTCTTGTGAAGGCCATCCTTGCCTCACACAATGAAACAAAGAGCAATCGTTGCTCAAGTATGGCCTCCGCTTCCGAGTGAGCATGCAAGCCAGGCACTGGTCCTCAGGTGCTGTCAATGATGCCTCTGGAATGATTCGTACTATTATTCCTCATAGTCTTGTGAAGGCCATCCTTGCCTCACACAATGAAACAAAGAGCAATCGTTGCTCAAGTATGGCCTCCGCTTCAGAGTTAGCATGGAAGCCAGGCACTCGTCCTCGGGTGCTGTCAATGATGCCTCTGGAATGATTCGTACTATTATTCCTCATAGTCTTGTGAAGGCCATCCTTGCCTCACACAATGAAATAAAGAGCAATCGTTGCTCAAGTATGGCCTCCGCTTCCGAGTAAGCATGCAAGCCAGGCACTCGTCCTCAGGTGCTGTCAATGATGCCTCTGGAATGATTCGTACTATTATTCCTCATAGTCTTGTGAAGGCCATCCTTGCCTCACACAATGAAACAAAGAGCAATCGTTGCTCAAGTATGGCCTCCGCTTCCGAGTGAGCATGCAAGCCAGGCACTCGTCCTCAGACGCTGTCAATGATGCCTCTGGAATGATTCGTACTATTATTCCTCATAGTCTTGTGAAGGCCATCCTTGCCTCACACAATGAAACAAAGAGCAATCGTTGCTCAAGTATGGCCTCCGCTTCCGAGTGAGCATGCAAGCCAGGCACTCGTCCTCAGGTGCTGTCAATGATGTCTCTGGAATGATTCGTACTATTATTCCTCATAGTCTTGTGAAGGCCATCCTTGCCTCACACAATGAAACAAAGAGCAATCGTTGCTCAAGTATGGCAATCGTTGCTCAAGTATGGCCTCCGCTTCCGAGTGAGCATGCAAGCCAGGCACTCGTCCTCAGGTGCTGTCAATGATGCCTCTGGAATGATTCGTACTATTATTCCTCATAGTCTTGTGAAGGCCATCCTTGCCTCACACAATGAAACAAAGAGCAATCGTTGCTCAAGTATGGCCTCCGCTTCCGAGTGAGCATGCAAGCCAGGCACTGGTCCTCAGGTGCTGTCAATGATGCCTCTGGAATGATTCGTACTATTATTCCTCATAGTCTTGTGAAGGCCATCCTTGCCTCACACAATGAAACAAAGAGCAATCGTTGCTCAAGTATGGCCTCCGCTTCAGAGTTAGCATGGAAGCCAGGCACTCGTCCTCGGGTGCTGTCAATGATGCCTCTGGAATGATTCGTACTATTATTCCTCATAGTCTTGTGAAGGCCATCCTTGCCTCACACAATGAAATAAAGAGCAATCGTTGCTCAAGTATGGCCTCCGCTTCCGAGTAAGCATGCAAGCCAGGCACTCGTCCTCAGGTGCTGTCAATGATGCCTCTGGAATGATTCGTACTATTATTCCTTATAGTCTTGTGAAGGCCATCCTTGCCTCACACAATGAAACAAAGAGCAATCGTTGCTCAAGTATGGCCTCCGCTTCCGAGTAGGCATGCAAGCCAGGCACTCGTCCTCAGGTGCTGTCAATGATGCCTCTGGAATGATTCGTACTATTATTCCTCATAGTCTTGTGAAGGCCATCCTTGCCTCACACAATGAAATAAAGAGCAATCGTTGCTCAAGTATGGCCTCCGCTTCCGAGTGAGCATGCAAGCCAGGCACTCGTCCTCAGGTGCTGTCAATGATGCCTCTGGAATGATTCGTACTATTATTCCTCATAGTCTTGTGAAGGCCATCCTTGCCTCACACAATGAAACAAAGAGCAATCGTTGCTCAAGTATGGCCTCCGCTTCCGAGTGAGCATGCAAGCCAGGCACTCGTCCTCAGGTGCTGTCAATGATGTCTCTGGAATGATTCGTACTATTATTCCTCATAGTCTTGTGAAGGCCATCCTTGCCTCACACAATTAAACAAAGAGAAATCGTTGCTCAAGTATGGCAATCGTTGCTCAAGTATGGCCTCCGCTTCCGAGTGAGCATGCAAGCCAGGCACTCGTCCTCAGGTGCTGTCAATGATGCCTCTGGAATGATTCGTACTATTATTCCTCATAGTCTTGTGAAGGCTATCCTTGCCTCACACAATGAAACAAAGAGCAATCGTTGCTCAAGTATGGCCTCCACTTCCGAGTGAGCATACAAGCCAGGCACTCATCCTCAGGTGCTGTCAATGATGCCTCTGGAATGATTCGTACTATTATTCCTCATAGTCTTGTGAAGGCCATCCTTGCCTCACACAATGAAACAAAGAGCAATCGTTGCTCAAGTATGGCCTCTGCTTCCGAGTAAGCATGCAAGCCAGGCACTCGTCCTCGGGTGCTGTCAATGATGCCTCTGGAATGATTCGTACTATTATTCCTCATAGTCTTGTGAAGGCCATCCTTGCCTCACACAATGAAACAAAGAGCAATCGTTGCTCAAGTATGGCCTCCGCTTCCGAGTAAGCATGCAAGCCAGGCACTCGTCCTCAGGTGCTGTCAATGATGCCTCTGGAATGATTCGTACTATTATTCCTCATAGTCTTGTGAAGGCCATCCTTGCCTCACACAATGAAACAAAGAGCAATCGTTGCTCAAGTATGGCCTCCGCTTCCGAGTGAGCATGCAAGCCAGGCACTCGTCCTCAGACGCTGTCAATGATGCCTCTGGAATGATTCGTACTATTATTCCTCATAGTCTTGTGAAGGCCATCCTTGCCTCACACAATGAAACAAAGAGCAATCGTTGCTCAAGTATGGCCTCCGCTTCCGAGTGAGCATGCAAGCCAGGCACTCGTCCTCAGGTGCTGTCAATGATGTCTCTGGAATGATTCGTACTATTATTCCTCATAGTCTTGTGAAGGCCATCCTTGCCTCACACAATGAAACAAAGAGCAATCGTTGCTCAAGTATGGCAATCGTTGCTCAAGTATGGCCTCCGCTTCCGAGTGAGCATGCAAGCCAGGCACTCGTCCTCAGGTGCTGTCAATGATGCCTCTGGAATGATTCGTACTATTATTCCTCATAGTCTTGTGAAGGCCATCCTTGCCTCACACAATGAAACAAAGAGCAATCGTTGCTCAAGTATGGCCTCCCCTTCCGAGTGAGCATGCAAGCCAGGCACTGGTCCTCAGGTGCTGTCAATGATGCCTCTGGAATGATTCGTACTATTATTCCTCATAGTCTTGTGAAGGCCATCCTTGCCTCACACAATGAAACAAAGAGCAATCGTTGCTCAAGTATGGCCTCCGCTTCAGAGTTAGCATGGAAGCCAGGCACTCGTCCTCGGGTGCTGTCAATGATGCCTCTGGAATGATTCGTACTATTATTCCTCATAGTCTTGTGAAGGCCATCCTTGCCTCACACAATGAAATAAAGAGCAATCGTTGCTCAAGTATGGCCTCCGCTTCCGAGTAAGCATGCAAGCCAGGCACTCGTCCTCAGGTGCTGTCAATGATGCCTCTGGAATGATTCGTACTATTATTCCTTATAGTCTTGTGAAGGCCATCCTTGCCTCACACAATGAAACAAAGAGCAATCGTTGCTCAAGTATGGCCTCCGCTTCCGAGTAGGCATGCAAGCCAGGCACTCGTCCTCAGGTGCTGTCAATGATGCCTCTGGAATGATTCGTACTATTATTCCTCATAGTCTTGTGAAGGCCATCCTTGCCTCACACAATGAAATAAAGAGCAATCGTTGCTCAAGTATGGCCTCCGCTTCCGAGTGAGCATGCAAGCCAGGCACTCGTCCTCAGGTGCTGTCAATGATGCCTCTGGAATGATTCGTACTATTATTCCTCATAGTCTTGTGAAGGCCATCCTTGCCTCACACAATGAAACAAAGAGCAATCGTTGCTCAAGTATGGCCTCCGCTTCCGAGTGAGCATGCAAGCCAGGCACTCGTCCTCAGGTGCTGTCAATGATGTCTCTGGAATGATTCGTACTATTATTCCTCATAGTCTTGTGACGGCCATCCTTGCCTCACACAATGAAACAAAGAGCAATCCTTGCTCAAGTATGGCCTCCGCTCCCGAGTGAGCGTGCAAGCCAGGCACTCGTCCTCAGGTGCTGTCAATGATGCCTCTGGAATGATTCGTACTATTATTCCTCATAGTCTTGTGAAGGCCATCCTTGCCTCACACAATGAAACAAAGAGCAATCGTTGCTCAAGTATGGCCTCCGCTTCCGAGTGAGCATGCAAGCCAGGCACTCGTCCTCAGGTGCTGTCAATGATGTCTCTGGAATGATTCGTACTATTATTCCTCATAGTCTTGTGAAGGCCATCCTTGCCTCACACAATGAAACAAAGAGCAATCGTTGCTCAAGTATGGCCTCCGCTTCCGAGTGAGCATGCAAGCCAGGCACTCGTCCTCAGGTGCTGTCAATGATGTCTCTGGAATGATTCGTACTATTATTCCTCATAGTCTTGTGAAGGCCATCCTTGCCTCACACAATGAAACAAAGAGCAATCGTTGCTCAAGTATGGCCTCCGCTTCCGAGTGAGCATGCAAGCCAGGCACTCGTCCTCAGGTGCTGTCAATGATGTCTCTGGAATGATTCGTACTATTATTCCTCATAGTCTTGTGAAGGCCATCCTTGCCTCACACAATGAAACAAAGAGCAATCGTTGCTCAAGTATGGCAATCGTTGCTCAAGTATGGCCTCCGCTTCCGAGTGAGCATGCAAGCCAGGCACTCGTCCTCAGGTGCTGTCAATGATGCCTCTGGAATGATTCGTACTATTATTCCTCATAGTCTTGTGAAGGCTATCCTTGCCTCACACAATGAAACAAAGAGCAATCGTTGCTCAAGTATGGCCTCCACTTCCGAGTGAGCATACAAGCCAGGCACTCATCCTCAGGTGCTGTCAATGATGCCTCTGGAATGATTCGTACTATTATTCCTCATAGTCTTGTGAAGCCCATCCTTGCCTCACACAATGAAACAAAGAGCAATCGTTGCTCAAGTATGGCCTCTGCTTCCGAGTAAGCATGCAAGCCAGGCACTCGTCCTCGGGTGCTGTCAATGATGCCTCTGGAATGATTCGTACTATTATTCCTCATAGTCTTGTGAAGGCCATCCTTGCCTCACACAATGAAACAAAGAGCAATCGTTGCTCAAGTATGGCCTCCGCTTCCGAGTAAGCATGCAAGCCAGGCACTCGTCCTCAGGTGCTGTCAATGATGCCTCTGGAATGATTCGTACTATTATTCCTCATAGTCTTGTGAAGGCCATCCTTGCCTCACACAATGAAACAAAGAGCAATCGTTGCTCAAGTATGGCCTCCGCTTCCGAGTAAGCATGCAAGCCAGGCACTCGTCCTCGGGTGCTGTCAATGATGCCTCTGGAATGATTCGTACTATTATTCCTCATAGTCTTGTGAAGGCCATCCTTGCCTCACACAATGAAACAAAGAGCAATCGTTGCTCAAGTATGGCAATCGTTGCTCAAGTATGGCCTCCGCTTCCGAGTGAGCATGCAAGCCAGGCACTCGTCCTCAGGTGCTGTCAATGATGCCTCTGGAATGATTCGTACTATTATTCCTCATAGTCTTGTGAAGGCCATCCTTGCCTCACACAATGAAACAAAGAGCAATCGTTGCTCAAGTATGGCCTCCGCTTCCGAGTGAGCATGCAAGCCAGGCACTCGTCCTCAGATGCTGTCAATGATGCCTCTGGAATGATTCGTACTATTATTCCTCATAGTCTTGTGAAGGCCATCCTTGCCTCACACAATGAAACAAAGAGCAATCGTTGCTCAAGTATGGCCTCCGCTTCCGAGTGAGCATGCAAGCCAGGCACTCGTCCTCAGGTGCTGTCAATGATGTCTCTGGAATGATTCGTACTATTATTCCTCATAGTCTTGTGAAGGCCATCCTTGCCTCACACAATGAAACAAAGAGCAATCGTTGCTCAAGTATGGCCTCCGCTTCCGAGTAAGCATGCAAGCCAGGCACTCGTCCTCAGGTGCTGTCAATGGTGCCTCTGGAATGATTCGTACTATTATTCCTCATAGTCTTGTGAAGGCCATCCTTGCCTCACACAATGAAACAAAGAGCAATCGTTGCTCAAGTATGGCCTCCGCTTCCGAGTAAGCATGCAAGCCAGGCACTCGTCCTCGGGTGCTGTCAATGATGCCTCTGGAATGATTCGTACTATTATTCCTCATAGTCTTGTGAAGGCCATCCTTGCCTCACACAATGAAACAAAGAGCAATCGTTGCTCAAGTATGGCAATCGTTGCTCAAGTATGGCCTCCGCTTCCGAGTGAGCATGCAAGCCAGGCACTCGTCCTCAGGTGCTGTCAATGATGCCTCTGGAATGATTCGTACTATTATTCCTCATAGTCTTGTGAAGGCCATCCTTGCCTCACACAATGAAACAAAGAGCAATCGTTGCTCAAGTATGGCCTCCGCTTCCGAGTGAGCATGCAAGCCAGGCACTCGTCCTCAGATGCTGTCAATGATGCCTCTGGAATGATTCGTACTATTATTCCTCATAGTCTTGTGAAGGCCATCCTTGCCTCACACAATGAAACAAAGAGCAATCGTTGCTCAAGTATGGCCTCCGCTTCCGAGTGAGCATGCAAGCCAGGCACTCGTCCTCAGGTGCTGTCAATGATGTCTCTGGAATGATTCGTACTATTATTCCTCATAGTCTTGTGAAGGCCATCCTTGCCTCACACAATGAAACAAAGAGCAATCGTTGCTCAAGTACGGCAATCGTTGCTCAAGTATGGCCTCCGCTTCCGAGTGAGCATGCAAGCCAGGCACTCGTCCTCAGGTGCTGTCAATGATGCCTCTGGAATGATTCGTACTATTATTCCTCATAGTCTTGTGAAGGCCATCCTTGCCTCACACAATGAAACAAAGAGCAATCGTTGCTCAAGTATGGCCTCCGCTTCCGAGTGAGCATGCAAGCCAGGCACTGGTCCTCAGGTGCTGTCAATGATGCCTCTGGAATGATTCGTACTTTTATTCCTCATAGTCTTGTGAAGGCCATCCTTGCCTCACACAATGAAACAAAGAGCAATCGTTGCTCAAGTATGGCCTCCGCTTCAGAGTTAGCATGGAAGCCAGGCACTCGTCCTCGGGTGCTGTCAATGATGCCTCTGGAATGATTCGTACTATTATTCCTCATAGTCTTGTGAAGGCCATCCTTGCCTCACACAATGAAACAAAGAGCAATCGTTGCTCAAGTATGGCCTCCGCTTCCGAGTAAGCATGCAAGCCAGGCACTCATCCTCAGGTGCTGTCAATGATGCCTCTGGAATGATTCGTACTATTATTCCTTATAGTCTTGTGAAGGCCATCCTTGCCTCACACAATGAAACAAAGAGCAATCGTTGCTCAAGTATGGCCTCCGCTTTCGAGTAAGCATGCAAGCCAGGCACTCGTCCTCGGGTGCTGTCAATGATGCCTCTGGAATGATTCGTACTATTATTCCTCATAGTCTTGTGAAGGCCATCCTTGCCTCACACAATGAAACAAAGAGCAATCGTTGCTCAAGTATGGCCTCCGCTTCTGAGTAAGCATGCAAGCCAGGCACTCATCCTCAGGTGCTGTCAATGATGCCTCTGGAATGATTCGTACTATTATTCCTCATAGTCTTGTGAAGCCCATCCTTGCCTCACACAATGAAACAAAGAGCAATCGTTGCTCAAGTATGGCCTCTGCTTCCGAGTAAGCATGCAAGCCAGGCACTCGTCCTCGGGTGCTGTCAATGATGCCTCTGGAATGATTCGTACTATTATTCCTCATAGTCTTGTGAAGGCCATCCTTGCCTCACACAATGAAACAAAGAGCAATCGTTGCTCAAGTATGGCCTCCGCTTCCGAGTAAGCATGCAAGCCAGGCACTCGTCCTCAGGTGCTGTCAATGATGCCTCTGGAATGATTCGTACTATTATTCCTCATAGTCTTGTGAAGGCCATCCTTGCCTCACACAATGAAACAAAGAGCAATCGTTGCTCAAGTATGGCCTCCGCTTCCGAGTGAGCATGCAAGCCAGGCACTCGTCCTCAGATGCTGTCAATGATGCCTCTGGAATGATTCGTACTATTATTCCTCATAGTCTTGTGAAGGCCATCCTTGCCTCACACAATGAAACAAAGAGCAATCGTTGCTCAAGTATGGCCTCCGCTTCCGAGTGAGCATGCAAGCCAGGCACTCATCCTCAGGTGCTGTCAATGATGTCTCTGGAATGATTCGTACTATTATTCCTCATAGTCTTGTGAAGGCCATCCTTGCCTCACACAATGAAACAAAGAGCAATCGTTGCTCAAGTATGGCAATCGTTGCTCAAGTATGGCCTCCGCTTCCGAGTGAGCATGCAAGCCAGGCACTCGTCCTCAGGTGCTGTCAATGATGCCTCTGGAATGATTCGTACTATTATTCCTCATAGTCTTGTGAAGGCCATCCTTGCCTCACACAATGAAACAAAGAGCAATCGTTGCTCAAGTATGGCCTCCGCTTCCGAGTAAGCATGCAAGCCAGGCACTCGTCCTCAGGTGCTGTCAATGATGCCTCTGGAATGATTCGTACCATTATTCCTAATAGTCTTGTGAAGGCCATCCTTGCCTCACACAATGAAACAAAGAGCAATCGTTGCTCAAGTATGGCCTCCGCATCCGAGTGAGCATGCAAGCCAGGCACTCGTCCTCAGGTGCTGTCAATGATGCCTCTGGAATGATTCGTACTATTATTCCTCATAGTCTTGTGAAGGCCATCCTTGCCTCACACAATGAAACAAAGAGCAATCGTTGCTCAAGTATGGCCTCCGCTTCCGAGTAAGCATGCAAGCCAGGCACTCGTCCTCGGGTGCTGTCAATGATGCCTCTGGAATGATTCGTACTATTATTCCTCATAGTCTTGTGAAGGCCATCCTTGCCTCACACAATGAAACAAAGAGCAATCGTTGCTCAAGTATGGCCTCCGCTTCCGAGTAGGCATGCAAGCCAGGCACTCGTCCTCAGGTGCTGTCAATGATGCCTCTGGAATGATTCGTACTATTATTCCTCATAGTCTTGTGAAGGCCATCCTTGCCTCACACAATGAAACAAAGAGCAATCGTTGCTCAAGTATGGCCTCCGCTTCCGAGTGAGCATGCAAGCCAGGCACTCGTCCTCAGGTGCTGTCAATGATGCCTCTGGAATGATTCGTACTATTATTCCTCATAGTCTTGTGAAGGCCATCCTTGCCTCACACAATGAAACAAAGAGCAATCGTTGCTCAAGTATGGCCTCCGCTTCCGAGTAAGCATGCAAGCCAGGCACTCGTCCTCAGGTGCTGTCAATGATGCCTCTGGAATGATTCGTACCATTATTCCTAATAGTCTTGTGAAGGCCATCCTTGCCTCACACAATGAAACAAAGAGCAATCGTTGCTCAAGTATGGCCTCCGCATCCGAGTGAGCATGCAAGCCAGGCACTCGTCCTCAGGTGCTGTCAATGATGCCTCTGGAATGATTCGTACTATTATTCCTCATAGTCTTGTGAAGGCCATCCTTGCCTCACACAATGAAACAAAGAGCAATCGTTGCTCAAGTATGGCCTCCGCTTCCGAGTAAGCATGCAAGCCAGGCACTCGTCCTCGGGTGCTGTCAATGATGCCTCTGGAATGATTCGTACTATTATTCCTCATAGTCTTGTGAAGGCAATCCTTGCCTCACACAATGAAACAAAGAGCAATCGTTGCTCAAGTATGGCCTCCGCTTCCGAGTAGGCATGCAAGCCAGGCACTCGTCCTCAGGTGCTGTCAATGATGCCTCTGGAATGATTCGTACTATTATTCCTCATAGTCTTGTGAAGGCCATCCTTGCCTCACACAATGAAACAAAGAGCAATCGTTGCTCAAGTATGGCCTCCGCTTCCGAGTGAGCATGCAAGCCAGGCACTCGTCCTCAGGTGCTGTCAATGATGCCTCTGGAATGATTCGTACTATTATTCCTCATAGTCTTGTGAAGGCCATCCTTGCCTCACACAATGAAACAAAGAGCAATCCTTGCTCAAGTATGGCCTCCGCTCCCGAGTGAGCGTGCAAGCCAGGCACTCGTCCTCAGGTGCTGTCAATGATGCCTCTGGAATGATTCGTACTATTATTCCTCATAGTCTTGTGAAGGCCATCCTTGCCTCACACAATGAAACAAAGAGCAATCGTTGCTCAAGTATGGCCTCCGCTTCCGAGTGAGCATGCAAGCCAGGCACTCGTCCTCAGGTGCTGTCAATGATGTCTCTGGAATGATTCGTACTATTATTCCTCATAGTCTTGTGAAGGCCATCCTTGCCTCACACAATGAAACAAAGAGCAATCCTTGCTCAAGTATGGCCTCCGCTCCCGAGTGAGCGTGCAAGCCAGGCACTCGTCCTCAGGTGCTGTCAATGATGCCTCTGGAATGATTCGTACTATTATTCCTCATAGTCTTGTGAAGGCCATCCTTGCCTCACACAATGAAACAAAGAGCAATCGTTGCTCAAGTATGGCCTCCGCTTCCGAGTGAGCATGCAAGCCAGGCACTCGTCCTCAGGTGCTGTCAATGATGTCTCTGGAATGATTCGTACTATTATTCCTCATAGTCTTGTGAAGGCCATCCTTGCCTCACACAATGAAACAAAGAGCAATCGTTGCTCAAGTATGGCCTCCGCTTCCGAGTGAGCATGCAAGCCAGGCACTCGTCCTCAGGTGCTGTCAATGATGCCTCTGGAATGATTCGTACTATTATTCCTCATAGTCTTGTGAAGGCTATCCTTGCCTCACACAATGAAACAAAGAGCAATCGTTGCTCAAGTATGGCCTCCACTTCCGAGTGAGCATACAAGCCAGGCACTCATCCTCAGGTGCTGTCAATGATGCCTCTGGAATGATTCGTACTATTATTCCTCATAGTCTTGTGCAGCCCATCCTTGCCTCACACAATGAAACAAAGAGCAATCGTTGCTCAAGTATGGCCTCTGCTTCCGAGTAAGCATGCAAGCCAGGCACTCGTCCTCGGGTGCTGTCAATGATGCCTCTGGAATGATTCGTACTATTATTCCTCATAGTCTTGTGAAGGCCATCCTTGCCTCACACAATGAAACAAAGAGCAATCGTTGCTCAAGTATGGCCTCCGCTTCCGAGTAAGCATGCAAGCCAGGCACTCATCCTCAGGTGCTGTCAATGATGCCTCTGGAATGATTCGTACTATTATTCCTTATAGTCTTGTGAAGGCCATCCTTGCCTCACACAATGAAACAAAGAGCAATCGTTGCTCAAGTATGGCCTCCGCTTCCGAGTAAGCATGCAAGCCAGGCACTCATCCTCAGGTGCTGTCAATGATGCCTCTGGAATGATTCGTACTATTATTCCTTATAGTCTTGTGAAGGCCATCCTTGCCTCACACAATGAAACAAAGAGCAATCGTTGCTCAAGTATGGCCTCCGCTTTCGAGTAAGCATGCAAGCCAGGCACTCGTCCTCGGGTGCTGTCAATGATGCCTCTGGAATGATTCGTACTATTATTCCTCATAGTCTTGTGAAGGCCATCCTTGCCTCACACAATGAAACAAAGAGCAATCGTTGCTCAAGTATGGCCTCCGCTTCCGAGTAAGCATGCAAGCCAGGCACTCATCCTCAGGTGCTGTCAATGATGCCTCTGGAATGATTCGTACTATTATTCCTCATAGTCTTGTGAAGCCCATCCTTGCCTCACACAATGAAACAAAGAGCAATCGTTGCTCAAGTATGGCCTCTGCTTCCGAGTAAGCATGCAAGCCAGGCACTCGTCCTCGGGTGCTGTCAATGATGCCTCTGGAATGATTCGTACTATTATTCCTCATAGTCTTGTGAAGGCCATCCTTGCCTCACACAATGAAACAAAGAGCAATCGTTGCTCAAGTATGGCCTCCGCTTCCGAGTAAGCATGCAAGCCAGGCACTCGTCCTCAGGTGCTGTCAATGATGCCTCTGGAATGATTCGTACTATTATTCCTCATAGTCTTGTGAAGGCCATCCTTGCCTCACACAATGAAACAAAGAGCAATCGTTGCTCAAGTATGGCCTCCGCTTCCGAGTGAGCATGCAAGCCAGGCACTCGTCCTCAGATGCTGTCAATGATGCCTCTGGAATGATTCGTACTATTATTCCTCATAGTCTTGTGAAGGCCATCCTTGCCTCACACAATGAAACAAAGAGCAATCGTTGCTCAAGTATGGCCTCCGCTTCCGAGTGAGCATGCAAGCCAGGCACTCATCCTCAGGTGCTGTCAATGATGTCTCTGGAATGATTCGTACTATTATTCCTCATAGTCTTGTGAAGGCCATCCTTGCCTCACACAATGAAACAAAGAGCAATCGTTGCTCAAGTATGGCAATCGTTGCTCAAGTATGGCCTCCGCTTCCGAGTGAGCATGCAAGCCAGGCACTCGTCCTCAGGTGCTGTCAATGATGCCTCTGGAATGATTCGTACTATTATTCCTCATAGTCTTGTGAAGGCCATCCTTGCCTCACACAATGAAACAAAGAGCAATCGTTGCTCAAGTATGGCCTCCGCTTCCGAGTAAGCATGCAAGCCAGGCACTCGTCCTCAGGTGCTGTCAATGATGCCTCTGGAATGATTCGTACCATTATTCCTAATAGTCTTGTGAAGGCCATCCTTGCCTCACACAATGAAACAAAGAGCAATCGTTGCTCAAGTATGGCCTCCGCATCCGAGTGAGCATGCAAGCCAGGCACTCGTCCTCAGGTGCTGTCAATGATGCCTCTGGAATGATTCGTACTATTATTCCTCATAGTCTTGTGAAGGCCATCCTTGCATCACACAATGAAACAAAGAGCAATCGTTGCTCAAGTATGGCCTCCGCTTCCGAGTAAGCATGCAAGCCAGGCACTCGTCCTCGGGTGCTGTCAATGATGCCTCTGGAATGATTCGTACTATTATTCCTCATAGTCTTGTGAAGGCCATCCTTGCCTCACACAATGAAACAAAGAGCAATCGTTGCTCAAGTATGGCCTCCGCTTCCGAGTAGGCATGCAAGCCAGGCACTCGTCCTCAGGTGCTGTCAATGATGCCTCTGGAATGATTCGTACTATTATTCCTCATAGTCTTATGAAGGCCATCCTTGCCTCACACAATGAAACAAAGAGCAATCGTTGCTCAAGTATGGCCTCCGCTTCCGAGTGAGCATGCAAGCCAGGCACTCGTCCTCAGGTGCTGTCAATGATGCCTCTGGAATGATTCGTACTATTATTCCTCATAGTCTTGTGAAGGCCATCCTTGCCTCACACAATGAAACAAAGAGCAATCGTTGCTCAAGTATGGCCTCCGCTTCCGAGTAAGCATGCAAGCCAGGCACTCGTCCTCAGGTGCTGTCAATGATGCCTCTGGAATGATTCGTACCATTATTCCTAATAGTCTTGTGAAGGCCATCCTTGCCTCACACAATGAAACAAAGAGCAATCGTTGCTCAAGTATGGCCTCCGCATCCGAGTGAGCATGCAAGCCAGGCACTCGTCCTCAGGTGCTGTCAATGATGCCTCTGGAATGATTCGTACTATTATTCCTCATAGTCTTGTGAAGGCCATCCTTGCCTCACACAATGAAACAAAGAGCAATCGTTGCTCAAGTATGGCCTCCGCTTCCGAGTAAGCATGCAAGCCAGGCACTCGTCCTCGGGTGCTGTCAATGATGCCTCTGGAATGATTCGTACTATTATTCCTCATAGTCTTGTGAAGGCAATCCTTGCCTCACACAATGAAACAAAGAGCAATCGTTGCTCAAGTATGGCCTCCGCTTCCGAGTGAGCATGCAAGCCAGGCACTCGTCCTCAGGTGCTGTCAATGATGCCTCTGGAATGATTCGTACTATTATTCCTCATAGTCTTGTGAAGGCCATCCTTGCCTCACACAATGAAACAAAGAGCAATCGTTGCTCAAGTATGGCCTCCGCTTCCGAGTAGGCATGCAAGCCAGGCACTCGTCCTCAGGTGCTGTCAATGATGCCTCTGGAATGATTCGTACTATTATTCCTCATAGTCTTGTGAAGGCCATCCTTGCCTCACACAATGAAACAAAGAGCAATCGTTGCTCAAGTATGGCCTCCGCTTCCGAGTGAGCATGCAAGCCAGGCACTCGTCCTCAGGTGCTGTCAATGATGCCTCTGGAATGATTCGTACTATTATTCCTCATAGTCTTGTGAAGGCCATCCTTACCTCACACAATGAAACAAAGAGCAATCCTTGCTCAAGTATGGCCTCCGCTCCCGAGTGAGCGTGCAAGCCAGGCACTCGTCCTCAGGTGCTGTCAATGATGCCTCTGGAATGATTCGTACTATTATTCCTCATAGTCTTGTGAAGGCCATCCTTGCCTCACACAATGAAACAAAGAGCAATCGTTGCTCAAGTATGGCCTCCGCTTCCGAGTGAGCATGCAAGCCAGGCACTCGTCCTCAGGTGCTGTCAATGATGTCTCTGGAATGATTCGTACTATTATTCCTCATAGTCTTGTGAAGGCCATCCTTGCCTCACACAATGAAACAAAGAGCAATCCTTGCTCAAGTATGGCCTCCGCTCCCGAGTGAGCGTGCAAGCCAGGCACTCGTCCTCAGGTGCTGTCAATGATGCCTCTGGAATGATTCGTACTATTATTCCTCATAGTCTTGTGAAGGCCATCCTTGCCTCACACAATGAAACAAAGAGCAATCGTTGCTCAAGTATGGCCTCCGCTTCCGAGTGAGCATGCAAGCCAGGCACTCGTCCTCAGGTGCTGTCAATGATGTCTCTGGAATGATTCGTACTATTATTCCTCATAGTCTTGTGAAGGCCATCCTTGCCTCACACAATGAAACAAAGAGCAATCATTGCTCAAGTATGGCCTCCGCTTCCGAGTGAGCATGCAAGCCAGGCACTCGTCCTCAGGTGCTGTCAATGATGCCTCTGGAATGATTCGTACTATTATTCCTCATAGTCTTGTGAAGGCTATCCTTGCCTCACACAATGAAACAAAGAGCAATCGTTGCTCAAGTATGGCCTCCACTTCCGAGTGAGCATACAAGCCAGGCACTCATCCTCAGGTGCTGTCAATGATGCCTCTGGAATGATTCGTACTATTATTCCTCATAGTCTTGTGCAGCCCATCCTTGCCTCACACAATGAAACAAAGAGCAATCGTTGCTCAAGTATGGCCTCTGCTTCCGAGTAAGCATGCAAGCCAGGCACTCGTCCTCGGGTGCTGTCAATGATGCCTCTGGAATGATTCGTACTATTATTCCTCATAGTCTTGTGAAGGCCATCCTTGCCTCACACAATGAAACAAAGAGCAATCGTTGCTCAAGTATGGCCTCCGCTTCCGAGTAAGCATGCAAGCCAGGCACTCGTCCTCAGGTGCTGTCAATGATGCCTCTGGAATGATTCGTACTATTATTCCTCATAGTCTTGTGAAGGCCATCCTTGCCTCACACAATGAAACAAAGAGCAATCGTTGCTCAAGTATGGCCTCCGCTTCCGAGTGAGCATGCAAGCCAGGCACTCGTCCTCAGATGCTGTCAATGATGCCTCTGGAATGATTCGTACTATTATTCCTCATAGTCTTGTGAAGGCCATCCTTGCCTCACACAATGAAACAAAGAGCAATCGTTGCTCAAGTATGGCCTCCGCTTCCGAGTGAGCATGCAAGCCAGGCACTCGTCCTCAGGTGCTGTCAATGATGTCTCTGGAATGATTCGTACTATTATTCCTCATAGTCTTGTGAAGGCCATCCTTGCCTCACACAATGAAACAAAGAGCAATCGTTGCTCAAGTATGGCAATCGTTGCTCAAGTATGGCCTCCGCTTCCGAGTGAGCATGCAAGCCAGGCACTGGTCCTCAGGTGCTGTCAATTATGCCTCTGGAATGATTCGTACTATTATTCCTCATAGTCTTGTGAAGGCCATCCTTGCCTCACACAATGAAACAAAGAGCAATCGTTGCTCAAGTATGGCCTCCGCTTCCGAGTGAGCATGCAAGCCAGGCACTGGTCCTCAGGTGCTGTCAATGATGCCTCTGGAATGATTCGTACTATTATTCCTCATAGTCTTGTGAAGGCCATCCTTGCCTCACACAATGAAACAAAGAGCAATCGTTGCTCAAGTATGGCCTCCGCTTCAGAGTTAGCATGGAAGCCAGGCACTCGTCCTCGGGTGCTGTCAATGATGCCTCTGGAATGATTCGTACTATTATTCCTCATAGTCTTGTGAAGGCCATCCTTGCCTCACACAATGAAACAAAGAGCAATCGTTGCTCAAGTATAGCCTCCGCTTCAGAGTTAGCATGGAAGCCAGGCACTCGTCCTCGGGTGCTGTCAATGATGCCTCTGGAATGATTCGTACTATTATTCCTCATAGTCTTATGAAGGCCATCCTTGCCTCACACAATGAAACAAAGAGCAATCGTTGCTCAAGTATGGCCTCCGCTTCCGAGTAAGCATGCAAGCCAGGCACTCGTCCTCAGGTGCTGTCAATGATGCCTCTGGAATGATTCGTACTATTATTCCTGTTAGTCTTGTGAAGGCCATCCTTGCCTCACACAATGAAACAAAGAGCAATCGTTGCTCAAGTATGGCCTCCGCTTCCGAGTAAGCATGCAAGCCAGGCACTCGTCCTCGGGTGCTGTCAATGATGCCTCTGGAATGATTCGTACTATTATTCCTCATAGTCTTGTGAAGGCCATCCTTGCCTCACACAATGAAACAAAGAGCAATCGTTGCTCAAGTATGGCCTCCGCTTCCGAGTAAGCATGCAAGCCAGGCACTCATCCTCAGGTGCTGTCAATGATGCCTCTGGAATGATTCGTACTATTATTCCTCATAGTCTTGTGAAGCCCATCCTTGCCTCACACAATGAAACAAAGAGCAATCGTTGCTCAAGTATGGCCTCTGCTTCCGAGTAAGCATGCAAGCCAGGCACTCGTCCTCGGGTGCTGTCAATGATGCCTCTGGAATGATTCGTACTATTATTCCTCATAGTCTTGTGAAGGCCATCCTTGCCTCACACAATGAAACAAAGAGCAATCGTTGCTCAAGTATGGCCTCCGCTTCCGAGTAAGCATGCAAGCCAGGCACTCGTCCTCAGGTGCTGTCAATGATGCCTCTGGAATGATTCGTACTATTATTCCTCATAGTCTTGTGAAGGCCATCCTTGCCTCACACAATGAAACAAAGAGCAATCGTTGCTCAAGTATGGCCTCCGCTTCCGAGTGAGCATGCAAGCCAGGCACTCATCCTCAGGTGCTGTCAATGATGCCTCTGGAATGATTCGTACTATTATTCCTCATAGTCTTGTGAAGCCCATCCTTGCCTCACACAATGAAACAAAGAGCAATCGTTGCTCAAGTATGGCCTCTGCTTCCGAGTAAGCATGCAAGCCAGGCACTCGTCCTCGGGTGCTGTCAATGATGCCTCTGGAATGATTCGTACTATTATTCCTCATAGTCTTGTGAAGGCCATCCTTGCCTCACACAATGAAACAAAGAGCAATCGTTGCTCAAGTATGGCCTCCGCTTCCGAGTAAGCATGCAAGCCAGGCACTCGTCCTCAGGTGCTGTCAATGATGCCTCTGGAATGATTCGTACTATTATTCCTCATAGTCTTGTGAAGGCCATCCTTGCCTCACACAATGAAACAAAGAGCAATCGTTGCTCAAGTATGGCCTCCGCTTCCGAGTGAGCATGCAAGCCAGGCACTCGTCCTCAGATGCTGTCAATGATGCCTCTGGAATGATTCGTACTATTATTCCTCATAGTCTTGTGAAGGCCATCCTTGCCTCACACAATGAAACAAAGAGCAATCGTTGCTCAAGTATGGCCTCCGCTTCCGAGTGAGCATGCAAGCCAGGCACTCATCCTCAGGTGCTGTCAATGATGTCTCTGGAATGATTCGTACTATTATTCCTCATAGTCTTGTGAAGGCCATCCTTGCCTCACACAATGAAACAAAGAGCAATCGTTGCTCAAGTATGGCAATCGTTGCTCAAGTATGGCCTCCGCTTCCGAGTGAGCATGCAAGCCAGGCACTCGTCCTCAGGTGCTGTCAATGATGCCTCTGGAATGATTCGTACTATTATTCCTCATAGTCTTGTGAAGGCCATCCTTGCCTCACACAATGAAACAAAGAGCAATCGTTGCTCAAGTATGGCCTCCGCTTCCGAGTGAGCATGCAAGCCAGGCACTGGTCCTCAGGTGCTGTCAATGATGCCTCTGGAATGATTCGTACTATTATTCCTCATAGTCTTGTGAAGGCCATCCTTGCCTCACACAATGAAACAAAGAGCAATCGTTGCTCAAGTATGGCCTCCGCTTCAGAGTTAGCATGGAAGCCAGGCACTCGTCCTCGGGTGCTGTCAATGATGCCTCTGGAATGATTCGTACTATTATTCCTCATAGTCTTGTGAAGGCCATCCTTGCCTCACACAATGAAACAAAGAGCAATCGTTGCTCAAGTATGGCCTCCGCTTCCGAGTAAGCATGCAAGCCAGGCACTCGTCCTCAGGTGCTGTCAATGATGCCTCTGGAATGATTCGTACTATTATTCCTCATAGTCTTGTGAAGGCCATCCTTGCCTCACACAATGAAACAAAGAGCAATCGTTGCTCAAGTATGGCCTCCGCTTCCGAGTGAGCATGCAAGCCAGGCACTCATCCTCAGGTGCTGTCAATGATGCCTCTGGAATGATTCGTACTATTATTCCTCATAGTCTTGTGAAGGCCATCCTTGCCTCACACAATGAAACAAAGAGCAATCGTTGCTCAAGTATGGCCTCCGCTTCTGAGTGAGCATGCAAGCCAGGCACTCGTCCTCAGGTGCTGTCAATGATGCCTCTGGAATGATTCGTACTATTATTCCTCATAGTCTTGTGAAGGCCATCCTTGCCTCACACAATGAAACAAAGAGCAATCGTTGCTCAAGTATGGCCTCCGCTTCCGAGTGAGCATGCAAGCCAGGCACTCGTCCTCGGGTGCTGTCAATGATGCCTCTGGAATGATTCGTGATATTATTCCTTATAGTCTTGTGAAGGCCATCCTTGCCTCACACAATGAAACAAAGAGCAATAGTTGCTCAAGTATGGCCTCCGCTTCCGAGTAAGCATGCAAGCCCGACACTCGTCCTCAGGTGCTGTCTATTATGATAGATAGATAGCTGGTTCAAACGATAGATAGGTGTTTCAATAGCTAGATGGATAGTTTGATAGATAGCTGGTTCAATACATATCCAGAAGTATTCTCACTCCCAATCACTGGTGCGCTGACGATGCACCTATATCATGGTTTCAAGACTAAATACCACAAAGCTGTCATGTGCATTTTACTCATCAATTCCCTGCACTCACAACCCAATATTCTTTTAAAGTGCAGGTTACTTTCTATATGTATAGTGAATGCAAATTGTTACCATATTTGCCCATGTTGTGCGCTTAAAACCCCATCCAATTTTTTTTATGCAAGTATTTTTGCTCCAGTGAGTGCTTGATGCCAGGTCTGCGTTGGTGTGGCACCCTGCTCGCCTTATAAGAGGGGGATGTTTAAATCATTCTATGATTACCATGCATTTTTTTTATTATTAATCTGTATATTAGTGGCTGACACGGCTCCTCATAGCATTTGTCCACGTCTGCATTTATATGATGGCTGTTGTTAAGTGGTGTATCTCAATTGTCAGCAGCATGTGATGGCGATAACAAAGGAAGCGATCGTCATTTTTTTTTCATATGAAGCAGATGCCTGTATTTTTTTATCATTAATCTGTATTTCAGGGCCTGACTCCGTTACCTCCTAATAGGATTAAGAACTTCCTTCGCATAGGCCTGCCACCACAGTTTTTATCATCCACCGCTATTTGTACATTGTTCTGGCATATTCTTTAATCATTAATCTGTATATCAGTCACTGACACCGGTACCTCCTCATAGCATTTGACTGGGGCACCTAATAGCCTAAGGAACCTCCTTTGCATAGGCATCCCTTCACATCTTTTTATCATCCACCTCTTTACGAATACCTGATGCCGGCAATTTTCTTATCATTGATCTGTATGTCAGGGCCTGAGACTGGCTCCTCATCATAGCGTTTGGCCTCCTCAGCGGAGTTGGGAACTTCATAGGATTCCGTCCATGTTTTTATAATTTATTCTCATTCATGTGCTTTACCGGTACTCCCTGTCAGTTCGCTTCATTCACTGCCCAATAGTTCTTTTAAAATGCAGACTTACTGTTTAGAAATCATCACAAATGAATACTGAACATAAATTGTAACTGGATTTCCTCATACGTCATGCTAGAAACCCCTTGCAACGTTTTTATGCAAGTATTCTCACTCCAATCACTGGTGCGCTGACAATGCACCTATATCAGGGTGTCAAGACTAAATCCCACAAAGCTGTCATGTGCATTTTACTCATCAATTCCCTGCACTCACAACCCAATATTCTTTTAAGGTGCAGGTTACTTTCTATATGTATAGTGAATGCAAATTGTTACCATATTTGCCTATGTCGTGCGCTTAAAACCCCATCCAATTTTTTTTTATGCAAGTATTTTTGCTCCAGTGAGTGCATGATGCCAGGTCTGCGTTGGTGTGGCACCTTGCTTGCCTTATAAGAGGAGGGGGATGTTTAAATCTTTCTATGATTACCATGCATTTTTTAAATTATTAATCTGTATATTAGTGGCTGACACGGCTCCTCATAGCATTTGACCACGGCACCTCATAGCATAAAGAACCTCCTTTACATAGGCCTTCTTCCATGGTTTTTATCATTCACCTCTGAATACCTGATGTGCTGGCATATTTTTATCATTAATCTATGTTTTGCTTGACACTGGCACCCAACTCATAGCTTTTAGCCTCACTCAGCAGCTGTGGGAACCTCCTTTGCCAAGGACTCTGTTCACGGTTTTTATCATCTGTCTTGAATTATATTATTGCTTGGCGTCGTTTTGTTCATGGGTCGTTTCTTTGTTTTCGATTTTTGGTTTTTATTGTTCGGTAGTTTTTAGCTGTTTTGTTCGCTAGCAAAATCTCATTTTCGTTCTGGTTTCTGGTATTTCTGTCTGTCATTGATCACAGGTTGGGGGTCTCTTTGGTCATGTTTTATTGGTTTGATTGTGTCTGCGGTTTCATTTTACATTCAATCCATTTCTATGTGCACGCTTTTAGACAATGGTTTCAATTTGTTTATTTTTGTTTTACCTTCTTTGTCTTTATGTAAGTATTTATAGAGAATGGTAATAATATAATTTTTTTTTCATCTTACCTAAGAGTTTGTTTTAACAGAGTTACTCCGTGACTGTGTTTTCTAACTCATAAGAGTTTGTTTAAACAGTGTTACTCAGTGACTGTGTTTTCCAACTCACAAGAGTTTGGTTGAACACAGTTACTCAGTGACTGTGTTTTAGAACTCGCGAGTGCCAATATAATGTTTTATGTCTTTGGTAATATTTATTGGTGCTGTAAGAATTCCAAACAATAAGCGTTAATATTCTCAAACCATTCAACTAAATTAATTGTTCTGCAGTTCCAATTCTAAGGAATGGTTTTCTTGTAGCTGTTGCTAAATCTTCTGTTTTGGCAAAGAAGATAAGTTGGTATATGTTTAGTTTCCAAAATTACTGCAGAATGATAACAGGTACTTTACATGTAAGCTACTCACAGAAATTGAATTCACCATTTGGCTCTTGAAGTGACTGTTAGATCCCAGAGATTTGCTGGTCGCACAATATGTGCAGTTACTGAAAGGGATTAAGAAGGAACTGGCCTTTTCTTTTCAGCCTTAAAGGATGTGATAGCTTTGTAGAGCACCTGCCAACCACATTTTTGAGGAGCGAAATGGGAAGATGAAGCGGAAAATAGAGCCTCTCATCTTTCAAGTCTTGCAGGAATCCTCCACGTGGACTCCTTGGGCATAACTGAAAATGTTATGGCAGAATCCTGCAAGGCGAATTTTTAGTGTGCAATAGGAGTTTAGCACCTCCCGGGGAACCCAGCTAAGCTGGTTTGGAACCCAGCTCTCCTTCTAAAGGAAGGGGGATGTTTAAACTGGTTAAGATTACCATGCACCTAAACGATCCCGGATCCGCCGTGGCCTAGTGGTTACGATGCCTGGCTCCCAAGCATGAGTTCGCAGGTTCGAGTCTCTGCTGGATCCCCAAGCGGGTTGGCCTGGTCGCTATATAAATGTTCGGCGTTGTGGAGGGCTGTCTATGGTCTTTCTGCAACAGAAAGACCCCTTGGAACTATTCGTGAAGAGCAGGGAATTTCTTCCCGGTTCCGGATTTCTATCTTGATATGACCTAAGCTGTGAAAGCGACGTAAAACCCAATTCCTTCCTTCCTTCCTTTGGATGATAAGTATCTGATGTTGCATTTTGGGACCCTTGTTTGATCTAGGTCGGACTGTGGGTGTTTTATGTTTGTTTTTTTTATCTTCATTTTCTCTGCATTTATATGATGGCTGTTAAGTGGTGCATCATAATTGTCAGCAGGGTCTGATAGTGATAACAAAGCAAGCGATCGTCATTTTTTTTCATATAAAGCAGATGCCGGTATTTTTTTTATCATTAATCTGTATTTCAGGGCCTGACTCTGTCACTTCCTCATAGAATTAAGAACTTCCTTCGCATAGGCCTGCCACCACAGTTTTTATCATCCACCGCTATGAGTACATTGTGCTTGCATTTTCTTTAATCATTAATCTGTATATCAGTGACTGACACCGGTACCTCCTCATAGCATTTGACTGGGGCACCTCATAGCCTAAAGAACCTCCTTTGCATAGGCATCCCTTCACATCTTTTTATCATCCACCTCTATACGAATACCTGATGCTGGCAATTTTTTTATCATTGATCTGTATGTCAGGGCCTGAGACTGGCTCCTCATCATAGCGTTTGGCCTCCTCAGCAGAGTTGGGAACTTCATAGGCTTCCCTCCATGTTTTTATCATTTATTCTCATTCATGTGCTATACCGGTCAGTTCGCTTCATTCACTGCCCAATAGTTCTTTTAAAATGCAGACTTACTGTTTAGAAATCATCACAAATGAATACTGAACATAAATTGTAACTGGATTTCCTCATACGTCGCGCATGAAACCCCTTGTGACGTTTTTATGCAAGTATTCTCACTCCCAATCACTGGTGCGCTGACGATGCACCTATATCAGGGTTTCAAGACTAAATACCACAAAGCTGTCATGTGCATTTTACTCCTCATTAATTCCCTGCACTCACCACCCAATCTTCTTTTAAAGTGCAGGTTACTTTCTATATGTAAAATGAATGCAAATCCAAATTTTTGTTATGCGAGTACTTTTGCTCCAGTGAGTGCTTGATGCCAGGTCTGCGTTGGTGTGGCACCCTGCTCGCCTTATAAGAGGAGGGGGATGTTTAAATCTTTCTATGATTACCATGCATTTTTTTTATTATTAATGTATATTAGTGGCTGATACGCCTCCTCATAGCATTTGTCCACGTCTGCATTTATATGATGGCTGTTGTTAAGTGGTGTATTAAAATTGTCAGTAGCATGTGATGGCGATAACAAAGGAAGCAATCGTCATTTTTTTTCATATGAAGCAGATGCCGGTATTTTTTTATCATTAATCTGTATTTCAGGGCCTGACTCCGTCACCTCCTCATAGGATTAAGAACTTCCCTCGCATAGGCCTGCCACCACAGTTTTTATCATCCACCGCTATGAGTACATGATGCTGGCATTTTTTTTAATCATTAATCTGTATATTTGTGACTGACACCGGTACCTCCTCATAACATTTGACTGGGGCACCTCATAGCCTAAAGAACCGCCTCTGGATAACCCCATGTTATACCTAAACATTCCATACATCTCCCATCTATTAATTTTCTACCATCTTCTGATAGATAGATAGATGGTTCGATAGATAGATGGTTCAATAGATAGATAGGTGGTTTGATAGATAGCTGGTTCGATAGATAGATAGATGGTTTGATAGATAGATGGTTCAATACACAGATAGCTGGTTCAATACATAGCTGATTTGACGCATAGATAGCTGGTTAGATAGTCCTCCAAAGCGTCAAAAAGTGCAAAAGACAGATCTTTCCAGCTATGAGGATGAGAGGACACTCGTTGGGCTCTGCCCCATGTTGGCTACTGCCTAAGCACAATCGTCTGAGAAGAGGCTGAAAGGTCCGCCAAGCCTCCTGCATGCTGTCCAGATATTTCACGGCCCAGAGCGGCCTCTTTCACTCTTGGCATTGTAGTGGCTGCCCGGCTGTGAGGCCCCAGTGCCTCCTGCATGCGGTCCAGATGTATCACGGCCCCGAGCTGCTTTGAACGATTGGTCTCTGTGAAGGCCGTCCTTGTCCAACAAAATGATAAATAGCAATCCTTGCTCAAGTATGGCCTCCGCTCCCGAGTGAGTGTGCAAGCCAGGCACTCGTCCTCAGGTGCTGTCAATGATGCCTCTGGAATGATTCGTACTATTATTCCTCATAGTCTTGTGAAGGCCATCCTTTCCTCACACAATGAAACAAAGAGCAATCGTTGCTCAAGTATGGCCTCCGCTTCCGAGTGAGCATGCAAGCCAGGCACTCGTCCTCAGGTGCTGTCAATGATGTCTCTGGAATGATTCATACTATTATTCCTCATAGTCTTGTGAAGGCCATCCTTGCCTCACACAATGAAACAAAGAGCAATCGTTGCTCAAGTATGGCAATCGTTGCTCAAGTATGGCCTCCGCTTCCGAGTGAGCATGCAAGCCAGGCACTCGTCCTCAGGTGCTGTCAATGATGCCTCTGGAATGATTCGTACTATTATTCCTCATAGTCTTGTGAAGGCCATCCTTGCCTCACACAATGAAACAAAGAGCAATCGTTGCTCAAGTATGGCCTCCGCTTCCGAGTGAGCATGCAAGCCAGGCACTCATCCTCAGGTGCTGTCAATGATGCCTCTGGATTGATTCGTACTATTATTCCTCATAGTCTTGTGAAGGCCATCCTTGCCTCACACAATGAAACAAAGAGCAATCGTTGCTCAAGTATGGCCTCCGCTTCCGAGTAAGCATGCAAGCCAGGCACTCGTCCTCGGGTGCTGTCAATGATGCCTCGGGAATGATTCGTACTATTATTCCTCATAGTCTTGTGAAGGCCATCCTTGCATCACACAATGAAACAAAGAGCAATCGTTGCTCAAGTATGGCCTCCGCTTCCGAGTAAGCATGCAAGCCAGGCACTCGTCCTCAGGTGCTGTCAATGATGCCTCTGGAATGATTCGTACTATTATTCCTCATAGTCTTGTGAAGGCCATCCTTGCCTCACACAATGAAACAAAGAGCAATCGTTGCTCAAGTATGGCCTCCGCTTCCGAGTGAGCATGCAAGCCAGGCACTCGTCCTCAGGTGCTGTCAATGATGTCTCTGGAATGATTCGTACTATTATTCCTCATAGTCTTGTGAAGGCCATCCTTGCCTCACACAATGAAACAAAGAGCAATCGTTGCTCAAGTATGGCAATCGTTGCTCAAGTATGGCCTCCGCTTCCGAGTGAGCATGCAAGCCAGGCACTCGTCCTCAGGTGCTGTCAACGATGCCTCTGGAATGATTCGTACTATTATTCCTCATAGTCTTGTGAAGGCCGTCCTTGCCTCACACAATGAAACAAAGAGCAATTGTTGCTCAAGTATGGCCTCCGCTTCGGAGTGAGCATGCAAGCCTGCACTCCTCCTCAGGTGCTGTCAATGATGCCTCTGGAATGATTTGTACTATTATTCCTCATAGTCTTGTGAAGGCCATCCTTGCCTCACACAATGAAACAAAGAGCAAGCGTTGCTCAAGTATGGCCTCCGCTTCCGAGTGAGCATGCAAGCCAGGCACTCGTCCTCAGGTGCTGTCAATGATGCCTCTGGAATGATTCGTACTATTATTCCTCATAGTCTTGTGAAGGCCGTCCTTGCCTCACACAATGAAACAAAGAGCAATTGTTGCTCAAGTATGGCCTCCGCTTCCGAGTGAGCATGCAAGCCAGGCACTCGTCCTCAGGTGCTGTCAATGATGCCTCTGGAGCAATTTGTACTATTATTCCTCATAGTCTTGTGAAGGCCGGCTTTGCCTCACACAATGAAACAAAGAGCAATCTTTGCTCAAGTATGGCCTTCGCTTCCGAGTGAGCATGCAAGCCAGGCACTCGTCCTCAGGTGCTGTCAATGATGCCTCTGGAATGATTCGTACTATTATTCCTCATAGTCTTGTGAAGGCCGGCTTTGCCTCACACAATGAAACAAAGAGCAATCGTTGCTCAAGTATGGCCTCCGCTTCCGAGTGAGCATGCAAGCCAGGCACTCGTCCTCAGGTGCTGTCAATGATGCCTCTGGAATGATTCGTACTATTATTCCTCATAGTCTTGTGAAGGCCGTCCTTGCCTCACACAATGAAACAAAGAGCAATCGTTGCTCAAGTATGGCCTCCGCTTCCGAGTGAGCATGCAAGCCAGGCACTCGTCCTCAGGTGCTGTCAATGATGCCTCTGGAATGATTCGTACTATTATTCCTCATAGTCTTGTGAAGGCCGGCTTTGCCTCACACAATGAAACAAAGAGCAATCGTTGCTCAAGTATGGCCTCCGTTACGAGTGAGCATGCAAGCCAGGCACTCGTCCTCAGGTGCTGTCAATGATGCCTCTGGAATGATTCGTACTATTATTCCTCATAGTCTTGTGAAGGCCATCCTTGCCTCACACAATGAAACAAAGAGCAATCGTTGCTCAAGTATGGCCTCCGCTTCCGAGTGAGCATGCAAGCCAGGCACTCGTCCTCAGGTGCTGTCAATGATGCATCTGGAATGATTCGTACTATTATTCCTCATAGTCTTGTGAAGGCCGTCCTTGCCTCACACAATGAAACAAAGAGCAATCGTTGCTCAAGTATGGCCTCCGCTTCCGAGTGAGCATGCAAGCCAGGCACTCGTCCTCAGGTGCTGTCAATGATGCCTCTGGAATGATTCGTACTATTATTCCTCATAGTCTTGTGAAGGCCGTCCTTGCCTCACACAATGAAACAAAGAGCAATCGTTGCTCAAGTATGGCCTCCGCTTCCGAGTGAGCATGCAAGCCAGGCACTCGTCCTCAGGTGCTGTCAATGATGCCTCTGGAATGATTCGTACTATTATTCCTCATAGTCTTGTGAAGGCGGTCCTTGCCTCACACACTGAAACAAAGAGCAATCGTTGCTCAAGTATGGCCTCCGCTTCCGAGTGAGCATGCAAGCCAGGCACTCGTCCTCAGGTGCTGTCAATGATGCCTCTGGAATGATTCGTACTATTATTCCTCATAGTCTTGTGAAGGCGGTCCTTGCCTCACACACTGAAACAAAGAGCAATCGTTGCTCAAGTATGGCCTCCGCTTCCGAGTGAGCATGCAAGCCAGGCACTCGTCCTCAGGTGCTGTCAATGATGCCTCTGGAATGATTCGTACTATTATTCCTCATAGTCTTGTGAAGGCGGTCCTTGCCTCACACAATGAAACAAAGAGCAATCGTTGCTCAAGTATGGCCTCCACTTCCGAGTGAGCATGCAAGCCACCTCATCCTCAGGTGCTGTCAATGATGCCTCTGGAATGATTCGTACTATTATTCCTCATAGTCTTGTGAAGGCCGTCTTTGCCTCACACAATGAAACAAAGAGCAATCGTTGCTCAAGTATGGCCTCCGCTTCCGAGTGAGCATGCAAGCCAGGCACTCGTCCTCAGGTGCAGTCAATGATGCCTCTGGAATGATTCGTACTATTATTCCTCATAGTCTTGTGAAGGCCGTCCTTGCCTCACACAATGAAACAAAGAGCAATCGTTGCTCAAGTATGGCCTCCGCTTCCGAGTGAGCATGCAAGCCAGGCACTCGTCCTCGGGTGCTGTCAATGATGCCTCTGGAATGATTCGTACTATTATTCCTCATAGTCTTGTGAAGGCCGTCCTTGCCTCACACAATGAAACAAAGAGCAATCGTTGCTCAAGTATGGCCTCCGCTTCCAAGTGAGCATGCAAGCCAGGCACTCGTCCTCAGGTGCTGTCAATGATGCCTCTGGAATGATTCGTACTATTATTCCTCATAGTCTTGTAGGGCGGCCTTGCCTCAAACAATGAAACAAAGAGCAATCGTTGCTCAAGTATGGCCTCCGCTTCCGATTAGCATGCAAGCCAGGCACTCGTCCTCAGGTGCTGTCAATGATGCCTCTGGAATGATTCGTACTATTATTCCTCATAGTCTTGTGAAGGCCGTCCTTGCCTCACACAATGAAACAAAGAGCAATCGTTGCTCAAGTATGGCCTCTGCTTCCGAGTGAGCATGCAAGCCGGGCACTCGTCGTCATGTGCTGTCAATGATGCCTCTGGAATGATTCGTACTATTATTCCTCATAGTCTTGTGAAGGCCGTCCTTGCCTCACACAATGAAACAAAGAGCAATTGTTGCTCAAGTATGGCTTCCGCTTCGGAGTGAGCATGCAAGCCAGGCACTCCTCCTCAGGTGCTGTCAATGATGCCTCTGGAATGATTTGTACTATTATTCCTCATAGTCTTGTGAAGGCCATCCTTGCCTCACACAATGAAACAAAGAGCAAGCGTTGCTCAAGTATGGCCTCCGCTTCCGAGTGAGCATGCAAGCCAGGCACTCGTCCTCAGGTGCTGTCAATGATGCCTCTGGAATGATTCGTACTATTATTCCTCATAGTCTTGTGAAGGCCGTCCTTGCCTCACACAATGAAACAAAGAGCAATTGTTGCTCAAGTATGGCCTCCGCTTCCGAGTGAGCATGCAAGCCAGGCACTCGTCCTCAGGTGCTGTCAATGATGCCTCTGGAACAATTTGTACTATTATTCCTCATAGTCTTGTGAAGGCCGGCTTTGCCTCACACAATGAAACAAAGAGCAATCTTTGCTCAAGTATGGCCTTCGCTTCCGAGTGAGCATGCAAGCCAGGCACTCGTCCTCAGGTGCTGTCAATGATGCCTCTGGAATGATTCGTACTATTATTCCTCATAGTCTTGTGAAGGCCGGCTTTGCCTCACACAATGAAACAAAGAGCAATCGTTGCTCAAGTATGGCCTCCGCTTCCGAGTGAGCATGCAAGCCAGGCACTCGTCCTCAGGTGCTGTCAATGATGCCTCTGGAATGATTCGTACTATTATTCCTCATAGTCTTGTAGGGCGGCCTTGCCTCACACAATGAAACAAAGAGCAATCGTTGCTCAAGTATGGCCTCCGCTTCCGATTAGCATGCAAGCCAGGCACTCGTCCTCAGGTGCTGTCAATGATGCCTCTGGAATGATTCGTACTATTATTCCTCATAGTCTTGTGAAGGCCGTCCTTGCCTCACACAATGAAACAAAGAGCAATCGTTGCTCAAGTATGGCCTCCGCTTCCGAGTGAGCATGCAAGCCGGGCACTCGTCGTCATGTGCTGTCAATGATGCCTCTGGAATGATTCGTACTATTATTCCTCATAGTCTTGTGAAGGCCGTCCTTGCCTCACACAATGAAACAAAGAGCAATTGTTGCTCAAGTATGGCCTCCGCTTCGGAGTGAGCATGCAAGCCAGGCACTCCTCCTCAGGTGCTGTCAATGATGCCTCTGGAATGATTTGTACTATTATTCCTCATAGTCTTGTGAAGGCCATCCTTGCCTCACACAATGAAACAAAGAGCAAGCGTTGCTCAAGTATGGCCTCCGCTTCCGAGTGAGCATGCAAGCCAGGCACTCGTCCTCAGGTGCTGTCAATGATGCCTCTGGAATGATTCGTACTATTATTCCTCATAGTCTTGTAGGGCGGCCTTGCCTCACACAATGAAACAAAGAGCAATCTTTGCTCAAGTATGGCCTTCGCTTCCGAGTGAGCATGCAAGCCAGGCACTCGTCCTCAGGTGCTGTCAATGATGCCTCTGGAATGATTCGTACTATTATTCCTCATAGTCTTGTGAAGGCCGGCTTTGCCTCACACAATGAAACAAAGAGCAATCGTTGCTCAAGTATGGCCTCCGCTTCCGAGTGAGCATGCAAGCCAGGCACTCGTCCTCAGGTGCTGTCAATGATGCCTCTGGAATGATTCGTACTATTATTCCTCATAGTCTTGTGAAGGCCGTCCTTGCCTCACACAATGAAACAAAGAGCAATCGTTGCTCAAGTATGGCCTCCGCTTCCGAGTGAGCATGCAAGCCAGGCACTCGTCCTCAGGTGCTGTCAATGATGCCTCTGGAATGATTCGTACTATTATTCCTCATAGTCTTGTGAAGGCCGGCTTTGCCTCACACAATGAAACAAAGAGCAATCGTTGCTCAAGTATGGCCTCCGCTTCCGAGTGAGCATGCAAGCCAGGCACTTGTCCTCAGGTGCTGTCAATGATGCCTCTGGAATGATTCGTACTATTATTCCTCATAGTCTTGTGAAGGCGGTCCTTGCCTCACACAATGAAACAAAGAGCAATCGTTGCTCAAGTATGGCCTCCGCTTCCGAGTGAGCATGCAAGCCAGGCACTCGTCCTCAGGTGCTGTCAATGATGCCTCTGGAATGATGCGTACTATTATTCCTCATAGTCTTGTGAAGGCCGTCCTTGCCTCACACAATGAAACAAAGAGCAATCGTTGCTCAAGTATGGCCTCCGCTTCCAAGTGAGCATGCAAGCCAGGCACTCGTCCTCAGGTGCTGTCAATGATGCCTCTGGAATGATTTGTACTATTATTCCTCATAGTCTTGTGAAGGCCGGCTTTGCCTCACACAATGAAACAAAGAGCAATCGTTGCTCAAGTATGGCCTCCGCTTCCGAGTGAGCATGCAAGCCAGACACTCGTCCTCAGGTGCTGTCAATGATGCCTCTGGAATGATGCGTACTATTATTCCTCATAGTCTTGTGAAGGCCGTCCTTGCCTCACACAATGAAACAAAGAGCAATCGTTGCTCAAGTATGGCCTCCGCTTCCGAGTGAGCATGCAAGCCAGGCACTCGTCGTCAGGTGCTGTCAATGATGCCTCTGGAATGATTCATACTATTATTCCTCATAGTCTTGTGAAGGCCGTCCTTGCCTAACACAATGAAACAAAGAGCAATCGTTGCTCAAGTATGGCCTCAGCTTCCGAGTGAGCATGCAAGCCAGGCACTCGTCCTCAGATGCTGTCAATGATGCCTCTGGAATGATTCGTACTATTATTCCTCATAGTCTTGTGAAGGCCATCCTTGCCTCACACAATGAAACAAAGAGCAATCGTTGCTCAAGTATGGCCTCCGCTTCCGAGTGAGCATGCAAGCCAGGCACTCGTCCTCAGGTGCTGTCAATGATGTCTCTGGAATGATTCGTACTATTATTCCTCATAGTCTTGTGAAGGCCGGCTTTGCCTCACACATTGAAACAAAGAGCAATCTTTGCTCAAGTATGGCCTTCGCTTCCGAGTGAGCATGCAAGCCAGGCACTCGTCCTCAGGTGCTGTCAATGATGCCTCTGGAATGATTCGTACTATTATTCCTCATAGTCTTGTGAAGGCCGGCTTTGCCTCACACAATGAAACAAAGAGCAATCGTTGCTCAAGTATGGCCTCCGCTTCCGAGTGAGCATGCAAGCCAGGCACTCGTCCTCAGGTGCTGTCAATGATGCCTCTGGAATGATTCGTACTGTTATTCCTCATAGTCTTGTGAAGGCCGTCCTTGCCTCACACAATGAAACAAAGAGCAATCGTTGCTCAAGTATGGCCTCCGCTTCCGAGTGAGCATGCAAGCCAGGCACTCGTCCTCAGGTGCTGTCAATGATGCCTCTGGAATGATTCGTACTATTATTCCTCATAGTCTTGTGAAGGCCGTCCTTGCCTCACACACTGAAACAAAGAGCAATCGTTGCTCAAGTATGGCCTCCGCTTCCGAGTGAGCATGCAAGCCAGGCACTCGTCCTCAGGTGCTGTCAATGATGCCTCTGGAATGATTCGTACTATTATTCCTCATAGTCTTGTGAAGGCGGTCCTTGCCTCACACAATGAAACAAAGAGCAATCGTTGCTCAAGTATGGCCTCCACTTCCGAGTGAGCATGCAAGCCAGGCACTCATCCTCAGGTGCTGTCAATGATGCCTCTGGAATGATTCGTACTATTATTCCTCATAGTCTTGTGAAGGCCGTCTTTGCCTCACACGATGAAACAAAGAGCAATCGTTGCTCAAGTATGGCCTCCGCTTCCGAGTGAGCATGCAAGCCAGGCACTCGTCCTCAGGTGCAGTCAATGATGCCTCTGGAATGATTCGTACTATTATTCCTCATAGTCTTGTGAAGGCCGTCCTTGCCTCACACAATGAAACAAAGAGCAATCGTTGCTCAAGTATGGCCTCCGCTTCCGAGTGAGCATGCAAGCCAGGCACTCGTCCTCGGGTGCTGTCAATGATGCCTCTGGAATGATTCGTACTATTATTCCTCATAGTCTTGTGAAGGCCGTCCTTGCCTCACACAATGAAACAAAGAGCAATCGTTGCTCAAGTATGGCCTCCGCTTCCAAGTGAGCATGCAAGCCAGGCACTCGTCCTCAGGTGCTGTCAATGATGCCTCTGGAATGATTCGTACTATTATTCCTCATAGTCTTGTAGGGCGGCCTTGCCTCAAACAATGAAACAAAGAGCAATCGTTGCTCAAGTATGGCCTCCGCTTCCGATTAGCATGCAAGCCAGGCACTCGTCCTCAGGTGCTGTCAATGATGCCTCTGGAATGATTCGTACTATTATTCCTCATAGTCTTGTGAAGGCCGTCCTTGCCTCACACAATGAAACAAAGAGCAATCGTTGCTCAAGTATGGCCTCTGCTTCCGAGTGAGCATGCAAGCCGGGCACTCGTCGTCATGTGCTGTCAATGATGCCTCTGGAATGATTCGTACTATTATTCCTCATAGTCTTGTGAAGGCCGTCCTTGCCTCACACAATGAAACAAAGAGCAATTGTTGCTCAAGTATGGCTTCCGCTTCGGAGTGAGCATGCAAGCCAGGCACTCCTCCTCAGGTGCTGTCAATGATGCCTCTGGAATGATTTGTACTATTATTCCTCATAGTCTTGTGAAGGCCATCCTTGCCTCACACAATGAAACAAAGAGCAAGCGTTGCTCAAGTATGGCCTCCGCTTCCGAGTGAGCATGCAAGCCAGGCACTCGTCCTCAGGTGCTGTCAATGATGCCTCTGGAATGATTCGTACTATTATTCCTCATAGTCTTGTGAAGGCCGTCCTTGCCTCACACAATGAAACAAAGAGCAATTGTTGCTCAAGTATGGCCTCCGCTTCCGAGTGAGCATGCAAGCCAGGCACTCGTCCTCAGGTGCTGTCAATGATGCCTCTGGAACAATTTGTACTATTATTCCTCATAGTCTTGTGAAGGCCGGCTTTGCCTCACACAATGAAACAAAGAGCAATCTTTGCTCAAGTATGGCCTTCGCTTCCGAGTGAGCATGCAAGCCAGGCACTCGTCCTCAGGTGCTGTCAATGATGCCTCTGGAATGATTCGTACTATTATTCCTCATAGTCTTGTGAAGGCCGGCTTTGCCTCACACAATGAAACAAAGAGCAATCGTTGCTCAAGTATGGCCTCCGCTTCCGAGTGAGCATGCAAGCCAGGCACTCGTCCTCAGGTGCTGTCAATGATGCCTCTGGAATGATTCGTACTATTATTCCTCATAGTCTTGTAGGGCGGCCTTGCCTCACACAATGAAACAAAGAGCAATCGTTGCTCAAGTATGGCCTCCGCTTCCGATTAGCATGCAAGCCAGGCACTCGTCCTCAGGTGCTGTCAATGATGCCTCTGGAATGATTCGTACTATTATTCCTCATAGTCTTGTGAAGGCCGTCCTTGCCTCACACAATGAAACAAAGAGCAATCGTTGCTCAAGTATGGCCTCCGCTTCCGAGTGAGCATGCAAGCCGGGCACTCGTCGTCATGTGCTGTCAATGATGCCTCTGGAATGATTCGTACTATTATTCCTCATAGTCTTGTGAAGGCCGTCCTTGCCTCACACAATGAAACAAAGAGCAATTGTTGCTCAAGTATGGCCTCCGCTTCGGAGTGAGCATGCAAGCCAGGCACTCCTCCTCAGGTGCTGTCAATGATGCCTCTGGAATGATTTGTACTATTATTCCTCATAGTCTTGTGAAGGCCATCCTTGCCTCACACAATGAAACAAAGAGCAAGCGTTGCTCAAGTATGGCCTCCGCTTCCGAGTGAGCATGCAAGCCAGGCACTCGTCCTCAGGTGCTGTCAATGATGCCTCTGGAATGATTCGTACTATTATTCCTCATAGTCTTGTAGGGCGGCCTTGCCTCACACAATGAAACAAAGAGCAATCTTTGCTCAAGTATGGCCTTCGCTTCCGAGTGAGCATGCAAGCCAGGCACTCGTCCTCAGGTGCTGTCAATGATGCCTCTGGAATGATTCGTACTATTATTCCTCATAGTCTTGTGAAGGCCGGCTTTGCCTCACACAATGAAACAAAGAGCAATCGTTGCTCAAGTATGGCCTCCGCTTCCGAGTGAGCATGCAAGCCAGGCACTCGTCCTCAGGTGCTGTCAATGATGCCTCTGGAATGATTCGTACTATTATTCCTCATAGTCTTGTGAAGGCCGTCCTTGCCTCACACAATGAAACAAAGAGCAATCGTTGCTCAAGTATGGCCTCCGCTTCCGAGTGAGCATGCAAGCCAGGCACTCGTCCTCAGGTGCTGTCAATGATGCCTCTGGAATGATTCGTACTATTATTCCTCATAGTCTTGTGAAGGCCGGCTTTGCCTCACACAATGAAACAAAGAGCAATCGTTGCTCAAGTATGGCCTCCGCTTCCGAGTGAGCATGCAAGCCAGGCACTTGTCCTCAGGTGCTGTCAATGATGCCTCTGGAATGATTCGTACTATTATTCCTCATAGTCTTGTGAAGGCGGTCCTTGCCTCACACAATGAAACAAAGAGCAATCGTTGCTCAAGTATGGCCTCCGCTTCCGAGTGAGCATGCAAGCCAGGCACTCGTCCTCAGGTGCTGTCAATGATGCCTCTGGAATGATGCGTACTATTATTCCTCATAGTCTTGTGAAGGCCGTCCTTGCCTCACACAATGAAACAAAGAGCAATCGTTGCTCAAGTATGGCCTCCGCTTCCAAGTGAGCATGCAAGCCAGGCACTCGTCCTCAGGTGCTGTCAATGATGCCTCTGGAATGATTTGTACTATTATTCCTCATAGTCTTGTGAAGGCCGGCTTTGCCTCACACAATGAAACAAAGAGCAATCGTTGCTCAAGTATGGCCTCCGCTTCCGAGTGAGCATGCAAGCCAGACACTCGTCCTCAGGTGCTGTCAATGATGCCTCTGGAATGATGCGTACTATTATTCCTCATAGTCTTGTGAAGGCCGTCCTTGCCTCACACAATGAAACAAAGAGCAATCGTTGCTCAAGTATGGCCTCCGCTTCCGAGTGAGCATGCAAGCCAGGCACTCGTCGTCAGGTGCTGTCAATGATGCCTCTGGAATGATTCATACTATTATTCCTCATAGTCTTGTGAAGGCCGTCCTTGCCTAACACAATGAAACAAAGAGCAATCGTTGCTCAAGTATGGCCTCAGCTTCCGAGTGAGCATGCAAGCCAGGCACTCGTCCTCAGATGCTGTCAATGATGCCTCTGGAATGATTCGTACTATTATTCCTCATAGTCTTGTGAAGGCCATCCTTGCCTCACACAATGAAACAAAGAGCAATCGTTGCTCAAGTATGGCCTCCGCTTCCGAGTGAGCATGCAAGCCAGGCACTCGTCCTCAGGTGCTGTCAATGATGTCTCTGGAATGATTCGTACTATTATTCCTCATAGTCTTGTGAAGGCCGGCTTTGCCTCACACATTGAAACAAAGAGCAATCTTTGCTCAAGTATGGCCTTCGCTTCCGAGTGAGCATGCAAGCCAGGCACTCGTCCTCAGGTGCTGTCAATGATGCCTCTGGAATGATTCGTACTATTATTCCTCATAGTCTTGTGAAGGCCGGCTTTGCCTCACACAATGAAACAAAGAGCAATCGTTGCTCAAGTATGGCCTCCGCTTCCGAGTGAGCATGCAAGCCAGGCACTCGTCCTCAGGTGCTGTCAATGATGCCTCTGGAATGATTCGTACTGTTATTCCTCATAGTCTTGTGAAGGCCGTCCTTGCCTCACACAATGAAACAAAGAGCAATCGTTGCTCAAGTATGGCCTCCGCTTCCGAGTGAGCATGCAAGCCAGGCACTCGTCCTCAGGTGCTGTCAATGATGCCTCTGGAATGATTCGTACTATTATTCCTCATAGTCTTGTGAAGGCCGTCCTTGCCTCACACACTGAAACAAAGAGCAATCGTTGCTCAAGTATGGCCTCCGCTTCCGAGTGAGCATGCAAGCCAGGCACTCGTCCTCAGGTGCTGTCAATGATGCCTCTGGAATGATTCGTACTATTATTCCTCATAGTCTTGTGAAGGCGGTCCTTGCCTCACACAATGAAACAAAGAGCAATCGTTGCTCAAGTATGGCCTCCACTTCCGAGTGAGCATGCAAGCCAGGCACTCATCCTCAGGTGCTGTCAATGATGCCTCTGGAATGATTCGTACTATTATTCCTCATAGTCTTGTGAAGGCCGTCTTTGCCTCACACGATGAAACAAAGAGCAATCGTTGCTCAAGTATGGCCTCCGCTTCCGAGTGAGCATGCAAGCCAGGCACTCGTCCTCAGGTGCAGTCAATGATGCCTCTGGAATGATTCGTACTATTATTCCTCATAGTCTTGTGAAGGCCGTCCTTGCCTCACACAATGAAACAAAGAGCAATCGTTGCTCAAGTATGGCCTCCGCTTCCGAGTGAGCATGCAAGCCAGGCACTCGTCCTCAGGTGCTGTCAATGATGCCTCTGGAATGATTCGTACTATTATTCCTCATAGTCTTGTAGGGCGGCCTTGCCTCACACAATGAAACAAAGAGCAATCGTTGCTCAAGTATGGCCTCCGCTTCCGATTAGCATGCAAGCCAGGCACTCGTCCTCAGGTGCTGTCAATGATGCCTCTGGAATGATTCGTACTATTATTCCTCATAGTCTTGTGAAGGCCGTCTTTGCCTCACACAATGAAACAAAGAGCAATCGTTGCTCAAGTATGGCCTCCGCTTCCGAGTGAGCATGCAAGCCGGGCACTCGTCGTCATGTGCTGTCAATGATGCCTCTGGAATGATTCGTACTATTATTCCTCATAGTCTTGTGAAGGCCGTCTTTGCCTCACACAATGAAACAAAGAGCAATCGTTGCTCAAGTATGGCCTCCGCTTCCGAGTGAGCATGCAAGCCAGGCACTCGTCCTCAGGTGCTGTCAATGATGCCTCTGGAGCAATTTGTACTATTATTCCTCATAGTCTTGTGAAGGCCGGCTTTGCCTCACACAATGAAACAAAGAGCAATCTTTGCTCAAGTATGGCCTTCGCTTCCGAGTGAGCATGCAAGCCAGGCACTCGTCCTCAGGTGCTGTCAATGATGCCTCTGGAATGATTCGTACTATTATTCCTCATAGTCTTGTGAAGGCCGGCTTTGCCTCACACAATGAAACAAAGAGCAATCGTTGCTCAAGTATGGCCTCCGCTTCCGAGTGAGCATGCAAGCCAGGCACTCGTCCTCAGGTGCTGTCAATGATGCCTCTGGAATGATTCGTACTATTATTCCTCATAGTCTTGTGAAGGCCGTCCTTGCCTCACACAATGAAACAAAGAGCAATCGTTGCTCAAGTATGGCCTCCGCTTCCGAGTGAGCATGCAAGCCAGGCACTCGTCCTCAGGTGCTGTCAATGATGCCTCTGGAATGATTCGTACTATTATTCCTCATAGTCTTGTGAAGGCCGGCTTTGCCTCACACAATGAAACAAAGAGCAATCGTTGCTCAAGTATGGCCTCCGTTACGAGTGAGCATGCAAGCCAGGCACTCGTCCTCAGGTGCTGTCAATGATGCCTCTGGAATGATTCGTACTATTATTCCTCATAGTCTTGTGAAGGCCATCCTTGCCTCACACAATGAAACAAAGAGCAATCGTTGCTCAAGTATGGCCTCCGCTTCCGAGTGAGCATGCAAGCCAGGCACTCGTCCTCAGGTGCTGTCAATGATGCATCTGGAATGATTCGTACTATTATTCCTCATAGTCTTGTGAAGGCCGTCCTTGCCTCACACAATGAAACAAAGAGCAATCGTTGCTCAAGTATGGCCTCCGCTTCCGAGTGAGCATGCAAGCCAGGCACTCGTCCTCAGGTGCTGTCAATGATGCCTCTGGAATGATTCGTACTATTATTCCTCATAGTCTTGTGAAGGCCGTCCTTGCCTCACACAATGAAACAAAGAGCAATCGTTGCTCAAGTATGGCCTCCGCTTCCGAGTGAGCATGCAAGCCAGGCACTCGTCCTCAGGTGCTGTCAATGATGCCTCTGGAATGATTCGTACTATTATTCCTCATAGTCTTGTGAAGGCGGTCCTTGCCTCACACACTGAAACAAAGAGCAATCGTTGCTCAAGTATGGCCTCCGCTTCCGAGTGAGCATGCAAGCCAGGCACTCGTCCTCAGGTGCTGTCAATGATGCCTCTGGAATGATTCGTACTATTATTCCTCATAGTCTTGTGAAGGCGGTCCTTGCCTCACACACTGAAACAAAGAGCAATCGTTGCTCAAGTATGGCCTCCGCTTCCGAGTGAGCATGCAAGCCAGGCACTCGTCCTCAGGTGCTGTCAATGATGCCTCTGGAATGATTCGTACTATTATTCCTCATAGTCTTGTGAAGGCGGTCCTTGCCTCACACAATGAAACAAAGAGCAATCGTTGCTCAAGTATGGCCTCCACTTCCGAGTGAGCATGCAAGCCACCTCATCCTCAGGTGCTGTCAATGATGCCTCTGGAATGATTCGTACTATTATTCCTCATAGTCTTGTGAAGGCCGTCTTTGCCTCACACAATGAAACAAAGAGCAATCGTTGCTCAAGTATGGCCTCCGCTTCCGAGTGAGCATGCAAGCCAGGCACTCGTCCTCAGGTGCAGTCAATGATGCCTCTGGAATGATTCGTACTATTATTCCTCATAGTCTTGTGAAGGCCGTCCTTGCCTCACACAATGAAACAAAGAGCAATCGTTGCTCAAGTATGGCCTCCGCTTCCGAGTGAGCATGCAAGCCAGGCACTCGTCCTCGGGTGCTGTCAATGATGCCTCTGGAATGATTCGTACTATTATTCCTCATAGTCTTGTGAAGGCCGTCCTTGCCTCACACAATGAAACAAAGAGCAATCGTTGCTCAAGTATGGCCTCCGCTTCCAAGTGAGCATGCAAGCCAGGCACTCGTCCTCAGGTGCTGTCAATGATGCCTCTGGAATGATTCGTACTATTATTCCTCATAGTCTTGTAGGGCGGCCTTGCCTCAAACAATGAAACAAAGAGCAATCGTTGCTCAAGTATGGCCTCCGCTTCCGATTAGCATGCAAGCCAGGCACTCGTCCTCAGGTGCTGTCAATGATGCCTCTGGAATGATTCGTACTATTATTCCTCATAGTCTTGTGAAGGCCGTCCTTGCCTCACACAATGAAACAAAGAGCAATCGTTGCTCAAGTATGGCCTCTGCTTCCGAGTGAGCATGCAAGCCGGGCACTCGTCGTCATGTGCTGTCAATGATGCCTCTGGAATGATTCGTACTATTATTCCTCATAGTCTTGTGAAGGCCGTCCTTGCCTCACACAATGAAACAAAGAGCAATTGTTGCTCAAGTATGGCTTCCGCTTCGGAGTGAGCATGCAAGCCAGGCACTCCTCCTCAGGTGCTGTCAATGATGCCTCTGGAATGATTTGTACTATTATTCCTCATAGTCTTGTGAAGGCCATCCTTGCCTCACACAATGAAACAAAGAGCAAGCGTTGCTCAAGTATGGCCTCCGCTTCCGAGTGAGCATGCAAGCCAGGCACTCGTCCTCAGGTGCTGTCAATGATGCCTCTGGAATGATTCGTACTATTATTCCTCATAGTCTTGTGAAGGCCGTCCTTGCCTCACACAATGAAACAAAGAGCAATTGTTGCTCAAGTATGGCCTCCGCTTCCGAGTGAGCATGCAAGCCAGGCACTCGTCCTCAGGTGCTGTCAATGATGCCTCTGGAACAATTTGTACTATTATTCCTCATAGTCTTGTGAAGGCCGGCTTTGCCTCACACAATGAAACAAAGAGCAATCTTTGCTCAAGTATGGCCTTCGCTTCCGAGTGAGCATGCAAGCCAGGCACTCGTCCTCAGGTGCTGTCAATGATGCCTCTGGAATGATTCGTACTATTATTCCTCATAGTCTTGTGAAGGCCGGCTTTGCCTCACACAATGAAACAAAGAGCAATCGTTGCTCAAGTATGGCCTCCGCTTCCGAGTGAGCATGCAAGCCAGGCACTCGTCCTCAGGTGCTGTCAATGATGCCTCTGGAATGATTCGTACTATTATTCCTCATAGTCTTGTAGGGCGGCCTTGCCTCACACAATGAAACAAAGAGCAATCGTTGCTCAAGTATGGCCTCCGCTTCCGATTAGCATGCAAGCCAGGCACTCGTCCTCAGGTGCTGTCAATGATGCCTCTGGAATGATTCGTACTATTATTCCTCATAGTCTTGTGAAGGCCGTCCTTGCCTCACACAATGAAACAAAGAGCAATCGTTGCTCAAGTATGGCCTCCGCTTCCGAGTGAGCATGCAAGCCGGGCACTCGTCGTCATGTGCTGTCAATGATGCCTCTGGAATGATTCGTACTATTATTCCTCATAGTCTTGTGAAGGCCGTCCTTGCCTCACACAATGAAACAAAGAGCAATTGTTGCTCAAGTATGGCCTCCGCTTCGGAGTGAGCATGCAAGCCAGGCACTCCTCCTCAGGTGCTGTCAATGATGCCTCTGGAATGATTTGTACTATTATTCCTCATAGTCTTGTGAAGGCCATCCTTGCCTCACACAATGAAACAAAGAGCAAGCGTTGCTCAAGTATGGCCTCCGCTTCCGAGTGAGCATGCAAGCCAGGCACTCGTCCTCAGGTGCTGTCAATGATGCCTCTGGAATGATTCGTACTATTATTCCTCATAGTCTTGTAGGGCGGCCTTGCCTCACACAATGAAACAAAGAGCAATCTTTGCTCAAGTATGGCCTTCGCTTCCGAGTGAGCATGCAAGCCAGGCACTCGTCCTCAGGTGCTGTCAATGATGCCTCTGGAATGATTCGTACTATTATTCCTCATAGTCTTGTGAAGGCCGGCTTTGCCTCACACAATGAAACAAAGAGCAATCGTTGCTCAAGTATGGCCTCCGCTTCCGAGTGAGCATGCAAGCCAGGCACTCGTCCTCAGGTGCTGTCAATGATGCCTCTGGAATGATTCGTACTATTATTCCTCATAGTCTTGTGAAGGCCGTCCTTGCCTCACACAATGAAACAAAGAGCAATCGTTGCTCAAGTATGGCCTCCGCTTCCGAGTGAGCATGCAAGCCAGGCACTCGTCCTCAGGTGCTGTCAATGATGCCTCTGGAATGATTCGTACTATTATTCCTCATAGTCTTGTGAAGGCCGGCTTTGCCTCACACAATGAAACAAAGAGCAATCGTTGCTCAAGTATGGCCTCCGCTTCCGAGTGAGCATGCAAGCCAGGCACTTGTCCTCAGGTGCTGTCAATGATGCCTCTGGAATGATTCGTACTATTATTCCTCATAGTCTTGTGAAGGCGGTCCTTGCCTCACACAATGAAACAAAGAGCAATCGTTGCTCAAGTATGGCCTCCGCTTCCGAGTGAGCATGCAAGCCAGGCACTCGTCCTCAGGTGCTGTCAATGATGCCTCTGGAATGATGCGTACTATTATTCCTCATAGTCTTGTGAAGGCCGTCCTTGCCTCACACAATGAAACAAAGAGCAATCGTTGCTCAAGTATGGCCTCCGCTTCCAAGTGAGCATGCAAGCCAGGCACTCGTCCTCAGGTGCTGTCAATGATGCCTCTGGAATGATTCGTACTATTATTCCTCATAGTCTTGTGAAGGCCGTCCTTGCCTCACACAATGAAACAAAGAGCAATCGTTGCTCAAGTATGGCCTCCGCTTCCGAGTGAGCATGCAAGCCAGGCACTTGTCCTCAGGTGCTGTCAATGATGCCTCTGGAATGATTTGTACTATTATTCCTCATAGTCTTGTGAAGGCCGGCTTTGCCTCACACAATGAAACAAAGAGCAATCGTTGCTCAAGTATGGCCTCCGCTTCCGAGTGAGCATGCAAGCCAGACACTCGTCCTCAGGTGCTGTCAATGATGCCTCTGGAATGATGCGTACTATTATTCCTCATAGTCTTGTGAAGGCCGTCCTTGCCTCACACAATGAAACAAAGAGCAATCGTTGCTCAAGTATGGCCTCCGCTTCCGAGTGAGCATGCAAGCCAGGCACTCGTCGTCAGGTGCTGTCAATGATGCCTCTGGAATGATTCATACTATTATTCCTCATAGTCTTGTGAAGGCCGTCCTTGCCTAACACAATGAAACAAAGAGCAATCGTTGCTCAAGTATGGCCTCAGCTTCCGAGTGAGCATGCAAGCCAGGCACTCGTCCTCAGATGCTGTCAATGATGCCTCTGGAATGATTCGTACTATTATTCCTCATAGTCTTGTGAAGGCCATCCTTGCCTCACACAATGAAACAAAGAGCAATCGTTGCTCAAGTATGGCCTCCGCTTCCGAGTGAGCATGCAAGCCAGGCACTCGTCCTCAGGTGCTGTCAATGATGTCTCTGGAATGATTCGTACTATTATTCCTCATAGTCTTGTGAAGGCCGGCTTTGCCTCACACATTGAAACAAAGAGCAATCTTTGCTCAAGTATGGCCTTCGCTTCCGAGTGAGCATGCAAGCCAGGCACTCGTCCTCAGGTGCTGTCAATGATGCCTCTGGAATGATTCGTACTATTATTCCTCATAGTCTTGTGAAGGCCGGCTTTGCCTCACACAATGAAACAAAGAGCAATCGTTGCTCAAGTATGGCCTCCGCTTCCGAGTGAGCATGCAAGCCAGGCACTCGTCCTCAGGTGCTGTCAATGATGCCTCTGGAATGATTCGTACTGTTATTCCTCATAGTCTTGTGAAGGCCGTCCTTGCCTCACACAATGAAACAAAGAGCAATCGTTGCTCAAGTATGGCCTCCGCTTCCGAGTGAGCATGCAAGCCAGGCACTCGTCCTCAGGTGCTGTCAATGATGCCTCTGGAATGATTCGTACTATTATTCCTCATAGTCTTGTGAAGGCCGTCCTTGCCTCACACACTGAAACAAAGAGCAATCGTTGCTCAAGTATGGCCTCCGCTTCCGAGTGAGCATGCAAGCCAGGCACTCGTCCTCAGGTGCTGTCAATGATGCCTCTGGAATGATTCGTACTATTATTCCTCATAGTCTTGTGAAGGCGGTCCTTGCCTCACACAATGAAACAAAGAGCAATCGTTGCTCAAGTATGGCCTCCACTTCCGAGTGAGCATGCAAGCCAGGCACTCATCCTCAGGTGCTGTCAATGATGCCTCTGGAATGATTCGTACTATTATTCCTCATAGTCTTGTGAAGGCCGTCTTTGCCTCACACGATGAAACAAAGAGCAATCGTTGCTCAAGTATGGCCTCCGCTTCCGAGTGAGCATGCAAGCCAGGCACTCGTCCTCAGGTGCAGTCAATGATGCCTCTGGAATGATTCGTACTATTATTCCTCATAGTCTTGTGAAGGCCGTCCTTGCCTCACACAATGAAACAAAGAGCAATCGTTGCTCAAGTATGGCCTCCGCTTCCGAGTGAGCATGCAAGCCAGGCACTCGTCCTCAGGTGCTGTCAATGATGCCTCTGGAATGATTCGTACTATTATTCCTCATAGTCTTGTAGGGCGGCCTTGCCTCACACAATGAAACAAAGAGCAATCGTTGCTCAAGTATGGCCTCCGCTTCCGATTAGCATGCAAGCCAGGCACTCGTCCTCAGGTGCTGTCAATGATGCCTCTGGAATGATTCGTACTATTATTCCTCATAGTCTTGTGAAGGCCGTCTTTGCCTCACACAATGAAACAAAGAGCAATCGTTGCTCAAGTATGGCCTCCGCTTCCGAGTGAGCATGCAAGCCGGGCACTCGTCGTCATGTGCTGTCAATGATGCCTCTGGAATGATTCGTACTATTATTCCTCATAGTCTTGTGAAGGCCGTCCTTGCCTCACACAATGAAACAAAGAGCAATCGTTGCTCAAGTATGGCCTCCGCTTCCGAGTGAGCATGCAAGCCAGGCACTCATCCTCAGGTGCTGTCAATGATGCCTCTGGAATGATTCGTACTATTATTCCTCATAGTCTTGTGAAGGCCGTCCTTGCCTCACACACTGAAACAAAGAGCAATTGTTGCTCAAGTATGGCCTCCGCTTCTGAGTGAGCATGCAAGCCAGGCACTCATCCTCGGGTGCTGTCAATGATGCCTCTGGAATGATTCGTACTATTATTCCTCATAGTCTTGTGAAGGCGGTCCTTGCCTCACACAATGAAACAAAAGCAATCGTTGCTCAAGTATGGCCTCCGCTTCCGAGTGAGCATGCAAGCCAGGCACTCGTCCTCAGGTGCTGTCAATGAGCCTCTGGAATGATTCGTACTATTATTCCTCATAGTCTTGTGAAGGCCGTCCTTGCCTCACACACTGAAACAAAGAGCAATCGTTGCTCAAGTATGGCCTCCCCTTACGAGTGAGCATGCAAGCCAGGCACTCCTCCTCGGGTGCTGTCAATGATGCCTCTGGAATGATTCGTACTATTATTCCTCATAGTCTTGTGAAGGCAGTCCTTGCCTCACACAATGAAACAAAGAGCAATCGTTGCTCAAGTATGGCCTCCGCTTCCGAGTGAGCATGCAAGCCAGGCACTCATCCTCAGGTGCTGTCAATGATGCCTCTGGAATGATTCGTACTATTATTCCTCATAGTCTTGTGAAGGCCGTCCTTGCCTCACACAATGAAACAAAGAGCAATCGTTGCTCAAGTATGGCCTCCGCTTCCGAGTGAGCATGCAAGCCAGGCACTCGTCCTCAGGTGCTGTCAATGATGCCTCTGGAATGATTCGTACTATTATTCCTCATAGTCTTGTGAAGGCCGGCTTTGCCTCACACAATGAAACAAAGAGCAATCGTTGCTCAAGTATGGCCTCCGCTTCCGAGTGAGCATGCAAGTCAGGCACTCGTCCTAAGGTGCTGTCAATGATGCCTCTGGAGTGATGCGTACTATTATTCCTCATAGTCTTGTGAAGGCCGTCCTTGCCTCACACAATGAAACAAAGAGCAATCATTGCTCAAGTATGGCTTCCGCTTCCGAGTGAGCATGCAAGCCAGGCACTCGTCGTCAGGTGCTGTCAATGATGCCTCTGGAATGATTCATACTATTATTCCTCATAGTCTTGTGAAGGCCGTCCTTGCCTCACACAATGAAATAAAGAGCAATTGTTGCTCAAGTATGGCCTCCGCTTCCGAGTGAGCATGCAAGCCAGGCACTCGTCCTCAGGTGCTGTCAATGATGCCTCTGGAACAATTCGTACTATTATTCCTCATAGTCTTGTGAAGGCCGGCTTTGCCTCACACAATGAAACAAAGAGCAATCTTTGCTCAAGTATGGCCTCCGCTTCCGAGTGAGCATGCAAGCCAGGCACTCGTCCTCAGGTGCTGTCAATGATGCCTCTGGAATGATTCGTACTATTATTCCTCATAGTCTTGTGAAGGCCGGCTTTGCCTCACACAATGAAACAAAGAGCAATCGTTGCTCAAGTATGGCCTCCGCTTCCGAGTGAGCATGCAAGTCAGGCACTCGTCCTAAGGTGCTGTCAATGATGCCTCTGGAGTGATGCGTACTATTATTCCTCATAGTCTTGTGAAGGCCGTCCTTGCCTCACACAATGAAACAAAGAGCAATCGTTGCTCAAGTATGGCCTCCGCTTCCGAGTGAGCATGCAAACCAGGCACTCGTCCTCAGGTGCTGTCAATGATGCCTCTGGAATGATTCGTACTAATATTCCTCATAGTCTTGTGAAGGCCGTCCTTGCCTCACACACTGAAACAAAGAGCAATCGTTGCTCAAGTATGGCCTCCGCTTCCGAGTGAGCATGCAAGCCAGGCACTCGTCCTCAGGTGCTGTCAATGATGCCTCTGGAATGATTCGTACTATTATTCCTCATAGTCTTGTGAAGGCGGTCCTTGCCTCACACAATGAAACAAAGAGCAATCGTTGCTCAAGTATGGCCTCCACTTCCGAGTGAGCATGCAAGCCAGGCACTCGTCCTCAGGTGCTGTCAATGATGCCTCTGGAATGATTCGTACTATTATTCCTCATAGTCTTGTGAAGGCCGTCTTTGCCTCACACAATGAAACAAAGAGCAATCGTTGCTCAAGTATGGCCTCCGCTTCCGAGTGAGCATGCAAGCCAGGGACTCATCCTCAGGTGCAGTCAATGATGCCTCTGGAATGATTCGTACTATTATTCCTCATAGTCTTGTGAAGGCCGTCCTTGCCTCACACAATGAAACAAAGAGCAATCGTTGCTCAAGTATGGCCTCCGCTTCCGAGTGAGCATGCAAGCCAGGCACTCGTCCTCGGGTGCTGTCAATGATGCCTCTGGAATGATTCGTACTATTATTCCTCATAGTCTTGTGAAGGCCGTCCTTGCCTCACACAATGAAACAAAGAGCAATCGTTGCTCAAGTATGGCCTCCGCTTCCAAGTGAGCATGCAAGCCAGGCACTCGTCCTCAGGTGCTGTCAATGATGCCTCTGGAATGATTCGTACTATTATTCCTCATAGTCTTGTGAAGGCCGTCCTTGCCTCACACAATGAAACAAAGAGCAATCGTTGCTCAAGTATGGCCTCCGCTTCCGATTAGCATGCAAGCCAGGCACTCGTCCTCAGGTGCTGTCAATGATGCCTCTGGAATGATTCGTACTATTATTCCTCATAGTCTTGTGAAGGCCGTCCTTGCCTCACACAATGAAACAAAGAGCAATCGTTGCTCAAGTATGGCTTCCCCTTCCGAGTGAGCATGCAAGCCGGGCACTCGTCGTCATGTGCTGTCAATGATGCCTCTGGAATGATTCGTACTATTATTCCTCATTGTTTTGTGAAGGCCGTCCTTGCCTCACACAATGAAACAAAGAGCAATTGTTGCTCAAGTATGGCCTCCGCTTCGGAGTGAGCATGCAAGCCAGGCACTCGTCCTCAGGTGCTGTCAATGATTCCTTTTGCAACCCAGGTTAGTCAAGAATTAGCCACAATATGGCTTCAAAATGTGACGAAAAACAAAATTCCCAGAATATGTTGAGGGATTTCAAGTTTACCATTCATGGGCAATGCAGCTTAAGTCTGTGATGCTGGTGACACACTCAAAATAAGACATCTCCTAGTTCAGCACTCGTGTCCCCTTTCTTACAATGGTTATCTAATCCCTGAGGTCTTGGTGTTTCAATAATACGGTTTCTTTAACTTAGCTGCTTGAGCTGACCTATATAGGACTACAGTTTCTATTTTACAGTGTTTTACCTCAATGACGTTTTCTTGATCAATAAAGGATACTTTGATTTGTAAATACCATGCATGTCTGCTCTATATAGTAGCCTAGGGCAGCTTGTTGGAAAATTTGGAGTTCCTGCAAGAAAGTACCTTACAGCACGTCAAGTCAGGTCAACAAGGTATCCATTGTGACCTTCTTCCTTAGGTAAAAATTTCCACCAAAACCCTCTCATAATTTGTCCTCTCAATCAATAAGAGTTTCAAGAAAATGTGTCATAGAAATTGAAAGCTCAAGGAAATCAGCGTTGTTCATTGCTACAAATTAAAGGCTATAGATCGGTTTAACAAGATTTACCTAAGTGAATACATCTTCCCTTTGGATCATTAAACCATGAATTTATAGCATACCCAAAAGACTCCTCTACTGTTTGTAGAGTAAACTGGCAAGTATATATTCTACATTCCACTGTTTAAAAAGCATATTTATGTCCTTGTGAATAAAATGAGTTTACTGAAGGCAGATTATGTCACGTTTTAATTCTTTCATTTAGTCAAGAACATTCATCATTTTGGAATGTTGCCGAAATCCCTTCACGTTTGCTGAAATAATGTTGGGATACTCTAGCCATATTCTGCCAGATCACAGAGCAAAAAGGGCAAAATTGAAATGGTCGACTAGCCCAACCCAACTAGCTGGGTCCAAAAAGCGGTAGAGTTAACTTACAATTTCTCACAATTTCTCTAGTTTTTTTAAAACCACAGTCCAAATTTACACCTTTATTTCAGCTACAGTTGCCAAATTTATAATCATGTCAGTTGGCTTAGAGAGTCGATCAAAATATACCTATTGATGATTGGTTAGGGGAGTTCGATTCCCGTACTATCCCACTAAGGGGAACGTTTTCTACTGCTTGCAAGAGGGCCGGTGTGGATCACAAATTTTGCAATAGAGACTAATAAGCCATTTTCAAAGCTACTGAGAAATTCTTCAGGAGGGATGCTGCACCACAGGAATCTAGGAGGTGGGCGGGATACGTGGGTCCCAGTTCATCTAGCTAGTACTAGTATTTGTATCCGAATAATGATCCGAAAATTGGTAATAATTGTTACTATGAAAATCAAATGATTATGGAGACGTAGGCCACCCCCTTATGAAGCCTGATACCAATTTTCAGGTTTATCCGAGCACTGCAAAGCAAGAAAAAAGACTTGAAAGTATATTGCCATGACTTGTCTAATATATATAACACTATTAGACAAGTCATGGCAATATACTTTCAAGTATTTTTTGTTAACCCATTCATGGCCAATGTACCTTAAAGTTTTTATTTCTAAATCATTTCTATTAATTTTTCAACATGCCGACAATGTACAGAACACAACTATCTGCGCAGATAAATGTATGGTGCTGCTGATAATGAACAGTAAAATAAGTGTAAATTTTGTTGTAATATATATTTTGCGTTATTAGAGTAGGATGAGAAATGTGTTGTATATATTACACATGATTTATAAAAAAAGAATTGTGAGAAACTGGTTATTTTGGAAGCTATTCTTAAGGAGAGAATACTTTTTCTCAAATTGTTTTTTTATACAGAATCTGTATTGTTCTTGAAAGTAAAAATTCTTCATCTCACTGTTTACTATGGCTTTATGTGGTTTCTTTCCTTTTTTCATTGCGTTATACCGCACCTTTTACCCAGTAGGATGATACTCTAGACACCTAATTCATTTTCTAAATCTCCCACTATTTTCATATTTTTAAAATTGTAGTCAGCAAATCCTAATTTTAAAATCAAATTTTCTATCTCAGACCATATTAATAGTTTTGATTCGCTCTACAGAAATAACATGCGCTTTACAGCCTTTACTGGTCCTCATCCATTCATAGGAAGAATTTTTTTTGCACAAATTTAATAAGAAATAAATAGGGAAGGCCTTATTATGGCAGCATGACCTTCAGGGAATTCCAGGTCAGCCAGCTGCCTCTTATCTTTCAAAACCTCCTGAGAGTCCCCCCCCCCCCTCCTTGCTACACAGAATAAGTTAATGAATAGTTGATTAACCCATTCATGGCCAGATGATCTGATGATCAATCATTTAACCCTTTACCCACCAATAATATATATAAGGTTGTTAACCCATTCATGGCCAATGTACCTTAAAATCATTCATTTAACCTTTTGCAACCCAGGTTAGTCAAGAATTAGCCACAATATGGCTTCTAAATGTGACGAAAAACAAAATTCCCAGAATATGTTGAGGGATTTCAAGTTAACCATTCATGGGCAATGCAGCTTAAGTCTGTGATGCTGGTGACATACTCAAATAAGACATCTCCTAGTTCAGCACTTGTGTCCCCTTTCTTACAATGGTTATCTAATCCCTGAGGTCTTGGTGTTTCAATAATACGGTTTCTTTAACTTAGCTGCTTGAGCTGACCTATAATAATAATAATATTGTCATTTGATATTGCGCCCTTTCCATATAAACACGCTCAAAGGCGCATTACATTCCATTGTCAAAGGATAGATGTTGATATCCACATAGTTAATTGATATATACATCTTTGAACAGATGTGTTTTCAGTTGTCGTTTAAAGATTGCCACACTCCCAGCTGCCCGAATATTATCTGGGAGCTGATTCCATAGTTTTGGGGCACAGGCACTAAACGATCTGTCACCGTAGGTTTTCATGTTGTTTCTTGGCTCGCAGAGTAAGTTCTTGGATGTTGATCTCAGTGTCCGGGGTGGGACATACTCTTTCAGCAATTCCCTCAGGTAAGAAGGTGCAGTTCCGTGCAAACACTTGTACGCCAGTAGCAGAATCTTGAATTCAATTCTCTTCCTGACTGGTAGCCAGTGCAGCTCCTTCAGTACTGGAGTGATGTGGTCATACTTCTTCGTTAGAGTGATCACCCTGGCAGCGTTGTTCTGTACTCTCTGGAGCTTACGTATTAGCTCTTCGGGTATTCCACAGAGAAGTCCATTGCAGTAGTCAAATCTTGAGGTTACCAGGGATATGACAGCACTCTTACTTGATTCTGCAGTCAAGTATTTTCTGATCCTTCCGATGTTTTGCAGGTAATAGTTTGCAGATTTGACTGCCTTTGACACATGTGCTGCCATATTCATGCTCGGATCAAAAACAGAGCCCAGATTGCCGATAGGTATATTGAGAATCTTGACAATCTCACCATTTACTGAGATGCTAGGCACAGATATTTTGGCTCGCTGCTTAGGGGTACCTAGCACAAGGACTTCCGTTTTGTCTGCATTCAGTTTTAGCTTGTTCTGTGACATCCATGTATATATGTCAGTGAGGCAGCCCTCCAGCCTAGCAACTCCTATATCCACAGCTTGTTGAGTGATGGGTTTTATTGCCAGATAGAGCTGTGTGTCGTCTGCATATATGTGAAGCTCTAAACCATGCTTTCTGATAAGTTTTCCAAGGGGTAGGAGGTATATCAGGAACAACAATGGTCCTAACACTGATCCCTGTGGTACGGACCACAGAATGTCCTGTAACTCAGAGAACGACTTGTCAATCTTGATGCGGAGTGTGCGACCTGACAGGTAAGACTTAAACCAAGCAAGTGCTTGACCCGTAATACCTAGCGTATTTTCCATTCTGCTGAATAGAATATCATGGTCGATGGTGTCGAATGCCGCACTCAGATCTAACATGACCAGTATAACTACTCCATGCTGGTCAATGCTGGTTAGAATGTCATTCTGTACTTTTACTAGGGCAGTCTCAGTGCTGTGACCAGGCTTGTAGGCAGATTGTAAATGTTCGTGCAAGTTGTTCTCAGTCATGTAGTCAGTGAGTCGCCCCGCCACCACCCTTTCCAACAGTTTTGAGATGTAAGAAAGGTTACTGACAGGACGGTAGTTCTTTAGAATATCTGGATCTAGGGTAGATTTCTTAAGTAACGGTGTTACTATAGCCGACTTCATGGATTTCGGTACCTGGCTAGATCTGAGAGAAGAATTTATGATGTTAGTCATTACTGGAAGTAATTCACTTCTACTTTCTTTGATGAGCCAAGTTGGGATTGGATCAAGCATGCAGCTTTTTGCAGGAGACTTGCAAATTATCTTCCATACTTCCTCCTCTGTAGTATTCCGCAGAACATTCAGAGTGGAAACAGGTGGTGACTGTGCTATTTCCAGGTTGATGTCAGAGCAGTCAGGGAGGTTATCCCTGATTTTATCAATCTTTTCCTTGAAAAAGCATGAGAACCTATTTGCAAGTTCTTCTGCAGAGCTGTGTTCCGGGAGTTTTGACACTTTCTGCCTGAAGAGGAGTTCATTCATTGTCTGGGACATCGCTTTTGAATCCTGCCCACAATCAATAATCCTCTGATTGTAATATGACACTTTGCTACTTTCAAGGAGCTTATTGTATTTGTCTCTTTCTTCCTTGAAAATTTCACGATGAACTGTAAGGCCAGTTCTCCTCCACAGCCTTTCAGCTTTTCTTTTCTCAGATTTTGCTAGATGGAGATCATCTGAGAACCAAGGCTGTTGTGGTCTTATTACAATAGACTTTTCCTTGGGTGGTGCATGCTTATTCAGCACATTGGTTAGTTGTGTATCATATATATCCATGAGATCAGTGACAGCGAGGTTGTCATCAGGATCCCCCAGTCCTTGTTAAATGTCTGTTCTAAAACTGGGCAGGTCAATGGAGCGAAAGGCCCTGGTTATTATTTTTGTCTTCTGAAGGTGTGGCTTGGGATGATGGACGTTGCATAACAGTAGATGGTGGTCTGTTATCATATCACCCACCTGGACCTCTTGTACAAGATTATCTGTGTCTCGACACATAACAACATCTAATGTATGTCCAGACATGTGAGTGGGTTTATTGACGTGTTGTTCGATACCCAGTGACCCCACCATATCAGTAAATTTATGGGTGGTGTTGTCAGTCTTTTTATCAAGATGGAAATTTAGGTCACCAACCATCAATAAGTCACCTGAGCCAGTGACTTTGTCCTGGAGAAATGAAGAGAACTCCTCGAAGAACTGACTAGTGGTGAACTTATTCTTTTGGTTGGGTGGTGGCCTATACAAGGTAATTAAATCAAGGCAGCGTGATCCTGTGTTAAACTTGATCTGCATGTTTTCAAAGCTGTCTGACTTGTAAACATCTGTTTTGATGATTTTGATTGAAGCCTTGTGTAGGACACCAACCCCTCCATATCCTTGATTTCCACGTCTTGGTGTATGTTTGAGTTCATACCCAGGTAAAGATAGTCCTTTGACGTGGAAATCATCCTTATCTTTCGTGGTGAGCCAGGTCTCAGTTAACGAAAGAATGTCTATGTCATGATTAATGATTACCTATATAGGACTACAGTTTCTATTTTACAGTGTTTTACCTCAATGACGTTTTCTTGATCAATAAAGGATACTTTGATTTGTAAATACCATGCATGTCTGCTCTATATACTAGGCTAGGGCAGCTTGTTGGAAAATTTGGAGTTCCTGCAAGAAAGTACCTTACAGCACGTCAAGTCAGGTCAACAAGGTATCCATTGTGACCTTCCTTAGGTAAAAATTTCCACCAAAACCCTCTCATAATTTGTCCTCTCAATCAATAAGAGTTTCAAGAAAATGTGTCATAGAAATTGAAAGCTCAAGGAAATCAGCGTTGTTCATTGCTACAAATTAAAGGCTATAGATCGGTTTAACAAGATTTACCTAAGTGAATACATCTGCCCTTTGGATCATTAAACCATGAATTTATAGCATACCCAAAAGACTCCTCTACTGTTTGTAGAGTAAACCGGCAAATATATATTCTACATTCCCCTGTTTAAAAAGCATATTTATGTCCTTGTGAATAAAATGAGTTTACTGAAGGCAGATTATGCCACGTTTTAATTCTTTCATTTAGTCAAGAACATTCATCATTTTGGAATGTTGCCGAAATCCCTTCATGTTTGCTGAAATAATGTTGGGATACTCTAGCCATATTCTGCCAGATCACAGAGCAAAAAGGGCAAAATTGAAATGGTCGACTAGCCCAACCCAACTAGCTGGGTCCAAAAAGCGGTAGAGTTAACTTACAATTTCTCTAGTTTTTTTAAAACCACAGTCCAAATTTACACCTTTATTTCAGCTACAGTTGCCAAATTTATAATCATGTCAGTTGGCTTAGAGAGTCGATCAAAAGATACCTATTGATGATTGGAGAGGGGAGTTCGATTCCCGTACTATCCCACTAAGGGGAACGTTTTCTACTGCTTGCAAGAGGGCCGGTGTGGATCACAAATTTTGCAATAGAGACTAATAAGCCATTTTCAAAGCTACTGAGAAATTCTTCAGGAGGGATGCTGCACCACAGTAATCTAGGAGGTGGGCGGGATACGTGGGTCCCAGTTCATCTAGCTAGTACTAGTATTTGTATCCGAATAATGATCCGAAAATTGGTAATAATTGTTACTATGAAAATCAAATGATTATGGGGACGTACGCCACCCCCTTATGAAGCCTGATACCAATTTTCAGGTTTATCCGAGCACTGCAAAGCGAGAAAAAAGACTTGAAAGTATATTGCCATGACTTGTCTAATATATATAACACTATTAGACAAGTCATGGCAATATACTTTCAAGTCTTTTTTCTCGCTTTGCAGTGCTCGTATAAACCTGAAAATTGGTATCAGGCTTCATAAGGGGATGGCCTACGTCCCCATAATTTTTTCGATTTTCATAGTAACAATTATCACCAATTTTCGGATCATTATTCGGATTCAAATACCTGTGGTACTAGTATCATCCGTTAACTTATGTCATTAGGGTTGGTGCTGTAAATTCTAACAATTTTGTGTGACACAGGTGTCTATTGTTGGTCTCATTATGGCAGATTGGAGGAACTATAAAGTTAGTTTGATAACCAGGTGTTATAGTATGAATATTCCCTGTCAGCGATGTGTGTCGGTCTTGTGATTTATAGCCCAAAATTGTCCTATGTGGTATAAATGTATCTAATGCTCTCCTGAGTATGGCTGTGGCTTCTTTACATATGTAGAAGGGTCAGAATCATTGAGCAGAATGAATGAACGGAACAGGAAAAAGTTCTGGCTGCCCATCAGGAAAAGAATGAATGATTAGTATTTTAGCACTTCCAGTGCTGGGTCTACTGTCATCCAAGGCACAAGGACGCAAATATTTTTGAAAACCATCTGAACCCTATCATGTTGGTATTCATTGGATAGCTCTCGATGAGTACTCTCGGATGAGTACCTATGTTCCAGGGTTTCAATCATTTTTCAGATTTTTGCATCATGTTGTATTGGCCACATTAGCTACCAGCAGCATAAGGGTTAATCATTATAGAACTTGAATCAAAGTATAAAGGAACTGGACTTTCGATGTTCAAGAAGCATGGATGAACTTACTAACCGGACCTTTTGGCTGCAATTAGTGTAAAATAGTTGTTGTGTTATACTGATTTATAACTCAGACAAAACGGAGGGGTCCCAAGCTCGTTTTACCTGCTTTTAGCAAATAATTGTCAATTCTGGGCCTAATCACCGGATTCTTGATGTTGAAAATGGCAAAGGGGCCGGATATGTACATTTGTCAAAAACAGTTTTTTTTCCACATTCGCAGGGACAGATTACTTATTTCAGTGACATGGTTTTTTTAAAAAAAGAATTCCGAATCAAGGGAAAACTATTGAATATCAAGTTTCCAGAAGTGGATATTCTTTAGCTGCGGTTTGTTTCATTTGTCTTTTTTCAAGTATTCTATTCACATTTGCATTTTTTTCTGTTTTTTTTATGAATTATCTTTATAATTTCTACTCCATATTCTCGGTATGGATGGTACCATTCCTAAGAAGTGCATAACAGGGTGAATTTCGAGAGGGGTCTAATCTTAACAAAATAAGCATAAGTCAGTTTAAAAGCTAACTCAAACATGGGAGCCTGGAATTTTGAATATTGGAGGCCTTTTTTACCTGTGCTAAATGTTTTGGGACACCCGGTATGGTTCAAGGCCCCCAGACAATTCATATAATTGTCATTTATGCCAATTCATCATTTGTTATTAATGACAAATCATGACTTTTAATGACTAGTAATTTGTCTTTTCTGCAAGAACGGCTTCCCATATATTTGTTTAAACCTCGCGTTATCATGTATCTACTTCTTGTTTGTCTTTACTGTCTATGTTTCGTGTTTATTGTATTATTGCCGGTACATATAGTCACGGTCAATAAAGATACCACCACCAACGCCACTACTACAACTAATTCTACTACTACTACTACTACTACTACTACTGCTGCTGCTGCTGCTGCTGCTGCTGCTGCTGGGCACTGTGACTGCAGTAGATTCAGGTCTCTGCCCTACTACCAGATACAGTGCGCCACAACTATCTCTATCGCAGGATAATGTAGATGCCGCCACCTGTCAGTGACTCATGGCTCATACTGTATTTCTATTGGCTGCAGCCTCGGAGTGTTTGCTCTCTCTAACCGCATTATTCGGATCTGATCCACCTGCAGCGAAGTGTCGCCATCTCTATATCCACGCCATCAAAGTCGACTCAGTCGGGCAAATGTTTTAAGGTGGGCAAGTAAACCAGATAGGATCCCGTTGAAAGAGATGTATCTTGTAGTCGTTGGACGTCACATGTGACGTCCACTGTGACACTGCGGCGGGAGCTCGGGTGTCACTGTGACTACTTATCTATGTCCCTGTGACAACGTAGTGTGTACCGGATGCGTCCAATGTCACACAAGCCGGGTTCCACTTGAATCCGCTAGGTGCCGCACTGTCATTCGTCGAATTATACACGATCTTGGCGTGTATAAACAATGTCATAGCATTCGATCATGCAAATTTTACATTTTTATCTTTGGACAAATACTTATAGACTTTCGTTTTTCTTCTTAGTACATTTTATACACTAGCTTTGTGTTCCTTCAAAGTCGGCCCTGGCTGCCACTGTGACAACGCCGACTTGGCCACCGGAAGCGTACGATGTCACACAAGCCGGGTTCCACTTGAATCCGCTTGGTGCAGCACTGTCATTCGTCGAATTATACACGATCTTGGCGTGTATAAACAATGTCATAGCATTCGATCATGCAAATTCTACATTTTATCTTTGGACAAATACTTCTAGACTTTCGTTTTTCTTCTTAGTACATTTATACACTAGCTTTGTGTTCCTTCAAAGTCGGCCCTGGCTGCCACTGTGACAACGCCGACTTGGCCACCGGAAGCGTACGATGTCACACAAGCCGGGTTCCACTTGAATCCGCTTGGTGCAGCACTGTCATTCGTCGAATTATACACGATCTTGGCGTGTATAAACAATGTCATAGCATTCGATCATGCAAATTCTACATTTTATCTTTGGACAAATACTTCTAGACTTTCGTTTTTCTTCTTAGTACATTTATACACTAGCTTTGTGTTCCTTCAAAGTCGGCCCTGGCTGCCACTGTGACAACGCCGACTTGGCCACCGGAAGCGTACGATGTCACACAAGCCGGGTTCCACTTGAATCCGCTTGGTGCAGCACTGTCATTCGTCGAATTATACACGATCTTGGCGTGTATAAACAATGTCATGGCATTCGATCATGCAAATTTTACATTTTATGTTTGGACAAATACTTCTAGATTTTCGTTTTTCTTCTTAGTACATTTTATACACTAGCTTTGTGTTCCTTCAAAGTCGGCCCTGGCTGCCACTGTGACAACGCCGACTTGGCCACCGGAAGCGTACGATGTCACACAAGCCGGGTTCCACTTGAATCCGCTTGGTGCAGCACTGTCATTCGTCGAATTATACACGATCTTGGCGTGTATAAACAATGTCATGGCATTCGATCATGCAAATTTTACATTTTATCTTTGGACAAATACTTCTAGACTTTCGTTTTTCTTCTTAGTACATTTATACACTAGCTTTGTGTTCCTTCAAAGTCGGCCCTGGCTGCCACTGTGACAACGCCGACTTGGCCACCGGAAGCGTACGATGTCACACAAGCCGGGTTCCACTTGAATCCGCTTGGTGCAGCACTGTCATTCGTCGAATTATACACGATCTTGGCGTGTATAAACAATGTCATAGCATTCGATCATGCAAATTCTACATTTTATCTTTGGACAAATACTTCTAGACTTTCGTTTTTCTTCTTAGTACATTTATACACTAGCTTTGTGTTCCTTCAAAGTCGGCCCTGGCTGCCACTGTGACAACGCCGACTTGGCCACCGGAAGCGTACGATGTCACACAAGCCGGGTTCCACTTGAATCCGCTTGGTGCAGCACTGTCATTCGTCGAATTATACACGATCTTGGCGTGTATAAACAATGTCATAGCATTCGATCATGCAAATTTTACACTTTATCTTTGGACAAATACTTCTAGACTTTCGTTTTTCTTCTTAGTACATTTTATACACTAGCTTTGTGTCCCTTCAAAGTCGGCCCCGGCTGCCACTGTGACAACGCCGACTTGGCCACCGGATGCGTCCTAGGTCACACAAGCCGGGTTCCACTTAAATCCGCTAGGTGCCGCACTGTTATTCGTCGAATTATACACAATCTTGGCGTGTATAGACAAAGTGTATTGTTCAGTCAGTTTGTCAAGGGATTACGATACTCTAAACTGATACCTATTGGGTATTGGACAAAAACAAAATATATTGAAAATTCCCTGACACCACTAGAAAAATGGAAAAGAAATTGAATCTTTATTGAATATGTACCAATTATTATTTCACCTGCCGATTTTTCTTATTTTTTGGCTAAAGTGATGTTGAAATTTAATGAATTTGAGGTTTTTACACGTTTTCCGAAATAAAGTGTGATAATTCATGTGTATAAAAAGTGGTTCCTTTGCTCAACAATATCTTATATGAGGATGGGCATATATGGTTAAAATTGAATAACTCTCTTCTTACATTTTCATGAAAATTTACCCCCCAAAAGCCATAATTCAAAAACTTTGACCATCTGTGGTTCGGGCCAACACGATGTCCTGTCATTTTCTGTATGGCATCTGATAAAGAGCATTGTGTAGATATAATGAACAAAAGAAGGTGAAAATAAAACCACGCAATTCTGACTTATACCAATTTTGGGTTAAAAACTTAATTCTCGAAATCCTTGATTAACCCTATAATTCCCAATAAATTCTATATAACAGCATAAAGATAAATGCAACAAGGCAGAACGTTAACAGTATTTCATACATACATACATACATAATGATACATACACATAGATAGGAAGGCCTGTACATAGGTAGATAATGCAGTTCTTAAACTGTCATCATGCAGGCAATACATAATATTATTCATATAACTGCCTGTCCGCATTTCTACCTATCTAAACATCTAACTATCTAAGAATGAATACGCACACACTATTTCTTCCAAACTTCAGACTCAGGGCTGTCAGGTTCATGTGTTAAATTTCCAACTTGAACTCTTTAAAACGAATCCAACAGAAGTTAGTTTAGATATTGATACAAGGAACTCAGAGGAGTTTGGGCATCTTGTAAGATACATATTAGTATTGTAACAAATCAGAACTATATTATCTTTATTGAAGGCAAAATACATTTTCAAATTGAAGAAAGAAATCATTTAATTTGTGAAACTAATGCGTGTGACTTTATGCTTAGGTATTTAGAGTATTTTGATTGCTATATTACTGATTAGACACAAACATATGACAGCTTAGAAATTAACAATAACCCATTGGTTTGTGGTAAATTCTGGAGATAGAAATAAAATATTAACATAATTTACATTTTCAGAACTCTTTTAAATATTTCATCTACCTTCTGAAGCTAAATAAATTATTTCATCTACATCTATATATATATATATATATATATATATATATATATATATATATATATATATATATATATATATATATAAATACAGACAGAAAGATAGACAGGTACATAGATTTCAGATATTAATTGATGAACATGAAAATGAAGTAAATGTTTCCATTATTGATAGGGTCGTTTTACTTTTAGGTACAAATTACTATTATTATAATAATAATATTAATAATAATAAACATAATCTTTATTTGAAGAGGGTAACTCAGTCCAATGGTAAGGATCTTCCCTGAGGCCCTCTGGCATGTTTACATTAGTAGTCTCAGGGCCCGAGGGTTACAAAGTAGTACGGTACAATGCTTTTAGGTATCTAGATTTGAAGGAAGGTAGTGACGGTGCACATCGGATTGCTTCAGTTAAGCCATTCCAAACTTTGGGTCCTGAGTATGAAGTTCATTTTTGGCCAATTTATTTATTACATTTTGGAATACATGTAGTTAGTAGTGAGGAGGTTGCATTTCGACTACCATAGCTGTTGTTTTCTTGTGTATATGAGAAAAGTTTGTTGGTATAATGGGGGTTTAACTCATTATGGCTTTTGTACACAGTAAGCGCCTGTTGGTATTCCACAAATTTAGGGAAAGGGAGCCATTGAAGCTTTTTGAATAGATCAGAAGATGGAATTGACAAATCGGCATATAATATTAAGCGGGCTGCCAGCTTTTGTAATTTAGTTACCCTGTTTTGTTGATTTGCTGGACAGTTTCACCACACTAAACAACAGTAATTTAGGTGTGGTAGAATATAGCAGTTATAAAATAACAACCTTTCCTTAACTGGGAGGTTCTTTTTTATTTCTTTTAAACTATGCCGGTTAAAAATGATCTTTTTGTAGGCTTCATCAACTTGTTCAGTCCATCATAAAGATTCATCAATTGTAACACCAAGAACCTTTTCACTGAATATTCTAAATAATTGTTATCAAATTTGATTTTTAGGGTACTTTCTAAGTGCATTCTTTTCTGTCTTGTGCACAGAAGCATAGATTTTGTTTTAGTTTTGTGGATAAACATTCTGTTTCTTGTGCACCAGTCTGTAACTTTCTTCAAGTCTTGATTCAAGTTTGTCTCAATTTCTGCTACAGTATAACCTACAGTATAAAAGGATGAATCATCTGCATAAGGACTACTCTTATTATCTACAGAAGAACAGGAGCGCATGTTGTTCCCCCCCATATAGCTGTGCGAGAAGTGACATCACCATTTTCTAGGCTAAAGTGATGTCACTTCTCGCACAGCTATATGGGGGGGAACAACATGCGCTCCTGTTCTTCTGTCATTTTGTTGTATTTACATGATGTTCCTCTATTCCAGCTTGGACACATATTCGGTGAATATGGTGTTTATTTTCTCTCGACGAGCGTTTCGAATCAATTTTCTCTCTGGTCTCATAGTACATAGATAATGTTATCATACTGTACTCATAATCCCACCCTAAATTTCGGCCACCTCTCTCAAATTCTATTCGGCAATAATTTTTTCATAGCATCCAGGGATGCTGTTTATTTCTACCTTTCACACCTCTTTAGAAAACCCCCCAAAATTTACCAATTTTTTCCGCCAAATACCTCTGATGATTGTCTGATTGGCATGAAACCGCTACAGCTCTAACTTGCAAGTTTTAAGCTAGAGGGAGCCACCGCCCGGCCCCTCCCAATGTATACACGCGCCTACCATGGCAACCCAAGTGGGACCATGGAGGCACGTGGACTCTATTTTGTTGACCCAGAGAACGCTCGTCGGTTAGCTGACAACACTTGTCACTTGCGGTAAGGTCTTTCGTCGATACACCAGGGAAAATCCTTCGTCAACCACTTTTACTCCTGTCCTTCTACTCTTATTATCTACACTACTTTCATGCATAAATATATCGTTGATAAAGATGATGAATAATAGTGGCCCTAGGATTGACTGTTGTGGGACACCCGCTGTAATTCCTTTAAAATCAGAAACGCAGCCATTTAAACCTACTTTCTGTTCAAGGTTGCTGAGATAAGAGGAAAAACCATTTCACAGAATTTTCCATATAGACCTAGTTTTTTACCATAATGCTGTGGTCAACCACATCAAACGCTTTCTGAAGATCTTGAAAGATTGTGCCCACTAATCGTTTATCATCAATTGCTTTCAGCCAAATGTCAATAATTTTTAGCAGGGCTGCTTCACAGGAATGTTGAGGGCGGAATATAGATTGTTATTCGTATAATAGATTGTTTTCAGATAGATGTTTATAGATGTGGTCATGAACATGCCTTTCAATGATTTTGGACAAAAGTGATAGGATATATATAGGCATGTAGTTATATAAGGGTCATCTGTTAACCCAGATTTGTGTTATGGTAGTACATGTACTCTGCCTTCCTTCCATTTATCTGGGAATATATCTGTATTGATACTTTGGTTTATTATGTGGGTAACAGGCTCAGTCATAACACACATTCCTAACTTTAAAAATGATATTTCTATATCATCGAGACCTTTTACCTTCTTCTCATCTAGGTTTTGTATACTTTTGAACACCTCATGAGGTTTAATTTCCGGAATTTGAAATAACTCTTTTTCTGGGAGTTTTGAATATAAAAATTCTTTTAATGTGTCAGATATTTTAATATCAGTGTTTGGGTCACTACCCTGTCTGATCTTTTCAATGATATTTGTGAAGTGAGTATTGAAAGCATTTGCGATTTCTATTGGATTGGCAAGATTTTGATCATTTACATTGAGGAAATGAGTTGTTTCTTTTTCATGTTTTGGATTGAGGTCATTGAGTATCTTCCACAGAACTTTTGGATTGTTTCTATTCTGTTTAAGGCATTGACCATTAGATATTCAGGGGGGGGGGGGGGGGGCGTGTATAGAAGTTAGGGCACAATTTGTTTTTCTTTGAGATTCAGGGCTCGATTTCTTTTTCATCATTTCAGGGCTCAATTATTTATTTTTCGCAGATTTTGAGGGCTCAATTTTTTTCATCACTTTGAAGGACCTAGGGTGTCCACATCCGTTTGACATTGGCGCACAGGGGCCAGTCCGCTGGTGGGGGGCACTGCTATTGCGGCGTTGGTCTGGGGGCCGCTCAAGGCCCCCACATGCCAGAGGGTCCTAGATGCTCTGAGATGAGATGCATCATCTGAGGCCCACATTAGTTATTCTAGATGAAAATTTGTTGTTTTGAGAAAACAATTAACCACTTTTCCCCATTTTTTGATGTGCAGGGCTGCCCGTCCCTGGTGCAGTGCCATTGCGGCAGGGGTCTGGGTGCCGCTCAAGGCCCCCAGAAGCCAGAGTATCCTAGAAGCTCTGAGATGCATTATCAGCCTTATCTGAGTTCCAAATGAGTGATTCTAGATGAAAAATCTTCCTGTTTTGAGAAAACAATTCACCATTTTTTCCGCTTCTTTGGTGTGCAGGGTTGCCCATCCATGGTGCAGTGCCATTACAGCAGGGGTCTGGGGGCACTAAGGCCCCCAGAAGCCAGAGGATTTTAGATGCTCTGAGATGCATTGTCAGCCTTATTTGAGACCCTTTTACTTGGTGTGCAGGGCCGTCTGGCCGGAGCTCAATTATTATTTTTCATGGAGTCAGAGCTTAAATATTTATTTCTCTGATTATCAGGGCTCAATTATTTTTGTCAAAGAAATTTAGGGCACGATTATTTTTTTCAATTCTATATACACCCCCCCCCCCCCCCCCTCCCTCGATATCTAATGATCAATGCTTAAGAGAATTAATAAAGTATCGTCATTTTGATTTCTGAATAATGAATTTAGATCTTTTTCTCCAGTAATTAGCAAATGCCTCATCCCTGTGTTTCTTATAATAGTCCCTCATCTCTATACTTTGTATAAATTGCTGTGATAGCCATTCGGCTTGTTTAATATTTTTTACTCTGTGCTCTTTCAGACGAGCATGAATATCAACTATATTATTCAAATATGTATAGAACATACCCAGTGGGCACAAATATTACCTGAATATTAGATGGATGTTCAATTTTGGTGGGAATATTCTGGACCAATTATGAACATTTCAGCAATGTTCGAGTCCTAACATTCCTGGAATGTTCTTATTTGATGTCATATAAATGTTCAATTTTGATTTGAATGTCATGCACCAAAAATGAACATTCCTGCAACCTTCTAGTCTGAACAATGCTGGAATGTTCAGATTTGACATTATACAATTATTAAATTGAGATATTTCCTATTTCATGAAAACTTCACTGATACCAAGTGCTTCCACTGCACAGACAATTTCCAATATTATGACAAAATTCAGAATCCAAATGATTCATTTAGCATTCAGCTCTGAACATTCTCTGAACATTATATGAACATTCTCACCTAGACATTCATACAATAGATACCGTGCCCATGCACTGGGTAGCAGGCTCAGTCATAACACACATTCCTAACTTGAAAAATAATATTCCTATATCATCAAGACCTTTTGCCTATCCTCTCATCTAGGTTTCCGTATACTTAAGGTTTAATTTCTGAAAATTGAAACAACTCAAGCAGTTTCGGGTAGTTTTGAATATAAAAATGTCTTTATAGCATTCACTAGCTGTGTCTGTTATAACATGGAATGAGTAATTACCGTATTCCTCTACACTCGGCCCGGAAGTCCAAAGATTTTACCACAAACCAATGGGTTATTGTAAATTTTGAAGTTGTCATCTGTTTGTGGTTATTCTGTAATATAGCAATCACAATGCTTTTAATACCTAAAAAGGTCACAAGCATTAGTTTCAAGAATTCAATGATTTCCTTATTCCATTTGAATTGTATTTCAGCTTCAATAAAGGTTATATAGTTCTGCTCGACGTTAGCGGCTTTCCGAAGGGCCCCGCCCTGTTTTATAACCGAGTGGTTATCATTAGTATTGGTCCAAGCCACCAGGGCTTCCAGTACACTACACAGAAATCACTGCTACTAACTGCCGGCTGCTCGCCAAATCAAATGTTGCAAACAGCCAGTTTTTGGCAGCGAATTAATCTATGAAACAGAGCGCCCAAAAATCAAAGTTATGCGAGAGATCGATAGTGTGTATTAACATAATGTATGGGAAGATTTTATGGATATTTCCGCGCCTGTGTACTGACATTACAGATGTCGCAATAGGTGAACAGGTTTATTGCATTTCTAACATGTGCTGACATGTTGTCGCTACAGGCGCGACTATACTAATCTACACTGTCGCGGAGACGTCGTTCTTTAACCAGGGTACGCGTGGGTTATGGAATGTTCAATTGATATTGTGCACGTACGTTGGCATACCTTTCAACATTCAACAATCCGAAATCAGGAGATTTCAGGCGGTTTAATAATGCGGCATCTTCAGGTCGGTTTCGTTTTGTTTAGTTCCAATTCTGGCCACAAGGGGCGAGGTTAGTACTTAGGCTTAAGGTCTGCGCCTTTACAATCGATAATCATGTACACGTATGTTAATGGGATAACTTTAATTCTATGTAGCAGATCACAATTGCTGCATGATGATATACACACAGTTATCAAGAACACACAGATAGCTTTGGAACTGAAAATATCACCATGAACAACACTTACATTGTGTGATCTTTCAAGGTCTAATACTTCTATGTTCACCATATTATGAAATTTTTGGCTCTTGGCTAGAAAATAAATTTACTTTTGAAAAAGGGTGGATGATTTTTGAAAGATAGCAAATCAGTAGCTAATCTGAAGATTTCTTTAAATCAGGTGCTCTATCAGTGTCAGTGGAGAGAATATTTGAGGTCTGAAATCAGGAGAGTATTGCTCAAATCAATGGAGTTGACAGGTATGCGTTGGTTATGTAATTCGGCAAATATCGTCGACTGACCATTTCATACCTGTCAACATTCAACCATCCGAAATCAGGAGTTTCACGCGGTTCACCATTGGGGCTTCTTTCCGACCTGGGGTCAGGGTTAGAATATTAGCTAAGAAGTGGGCTATTGTATTTCACAGGAGCTAGCAAATTCTGATTAATGTTTTTGAATTCCCCATATTCTCAGCTTCATGGTATTTCAGTAAAGAATATGTCCCAATCAGACCTATTCTTTCTTTTCCCAGGTGAACTTATATATTTAAACGATCACTAATTTGCTTTTACTCATTACCCATATTCCTCATATTTCCTAACTATTACTTCTCTATCCATTCCCCTTGAGACATGGATCCATGTGCCGCCCTCCCTATTTTGGCGCACGGATCCATTCCTCTTCCATACTTGCCTATTCTTTGCGCTGTGTTGCGCCAAGCGCCACTAGCTTCATACTACTTTCCACTACTTTCATCTCCACTCCTGTGACCTTGTATCGTTCCTTGTCTCAATATCTCAATCTACTTTTGTTGGATTCGTTTACAAAAATTCAAGTTGAGAATTTAACACATGCACTTGACTGCCCTGAGTCTGAAGTTTGCAAGAAATTGTGTGTGGCGTATTCATTCTTAGATAATTAGATGTTTAGATAGATAGGTAGAAATGAGGACAGGCAGGTAGATGAATACTATTATTTATTGCCTGCATGATCTACCTATCTATCGATATACCTATCTATGTGTATTTATGTATGTTTGTATGTATGTATGTATGTATGTTTGTATGAAATACTGTTCTGCCTTGTTGAATTTATTTTTCTCCTGTTATATAGGAGTTATATGGCGAAATGAAGGAATTCGAGATTTTGTTTTAACCAAAATTTGGTATAAGTCAGACTTGCGTAGTTGAATTTCACCTTTTTTTGTCTACAATATCTACATAATGCTCTTTATCAGATGACATAAAGAAAATGACAGGTCTTTTTTTGTTTTAAAACCACAAATGGTCAAAGTTTTTGAATTATGGCTTTTGGGGGGTAAATTTTCATGAAAAGGTAAGAAGAGAGTTATTCAATTGTAACCATATATGCCCATCCTCATATGAGATATTGTTGAGCAAAGGAACCACGTTTTATACACATGAATTATCACACTTTATTTCGGAAAACGTGTAAAAACCTCAAATTCATTAAATTTCAACATCACTTTAGCCAAAAAATAGGAAAAAAATCGGCAGGTGAAATGATAATTGGTACATATTCAATAAAAATCAATCTCTTTTCCATTTTTCTAGTGGTGTCAGGTAATTTTCAATATATTTTGTTTTTGTCCAATACCCAATAGGTATCAGTTTAGAGTATCGTAATCCCTTGACAAACTGACAATACACTTTTGTCTATAGACGCCAAGATTGTGTATAATTCGACGAATAACAGTGCGGCACCTAGCGGATTTAAGTGGAACCCGGCTTGTGTGACATCGTACGCATCCGTTGGCCAAGTCGGCGTTGTCACAATGGCAGCCAGGGCCGACTTTGAAGGAACACAAAGCTAGTGTATAAAATCTTGGATTAAGAAAAGAATGGATATGTAACGAGAGACCAATTACTATATGCCCTATATAGGCGAGCGGCTGAGGACCAGATTTCAGAAATTTAATCAACCCGAGAGTCATACGGACACAACATAGCTCATTTGAAAGCTTGTTTTCTGCACTTTAAGATAGGATATGTTGTGGAAATCAAATGTGGTCAGGTTTTTCTGAAATCAACTAAAAGTACTGACAAGTTGAAAAAAAAATGTCAAAAATCATGAAAATGAAAATTATTTTTAATGAAACAAGATAATGAAGATATTCAACAACATAGTATCCTAATGTTTGGCCAGTGTGTATATACTATTAAAAAAATTAATTGAACTTCCAGAAGTATTTGCAAGTGAAAAAAAATACAATTTTATCATAAATTTTTACGTTTTTTGTGTTTATTTTTCAAATGTATGAAGCATTTTTACCTATATATCAGTCTGTAAGACATGGAGGACACCACATCATACACCAATATAAAGCTGGAACTATATTCTTTCTAATGAGACCAGACCTGAGTGGATCAGATGATAAATGTACAAGTTGTGGGACTATGATTACCCCTACCCCCATTCTGAAAAATATGACAAAAATCTGAAAAAATCTAAAAATATTTTTATTTTTATTTATTTATGTACAAATAAGATTGTAATGACATTGGAAGTCATTTGAATCATCCAGAAAGAAGTATGTTGCAAAATTAAGGGATTTTATATCAAATCTGTATTTTACCTCCTGAAGTACAAGATACCTTGTTAATGTACATCAATGCTGCGTCAACAACACTAAAATTGTCATATAAATGTGAGATTTAACTAGGAATTTACTTTACACTATCCTGGTAAGTCTTTCTCTGTGATATGGCACATCCTATGAATCACCTTCCTCTTGGAGATTGACAGCCATTGCCTGAATGCTTCCACACTCTTTACTTGCTTCCTAAGGGCAAAGTTCCATGCAAGACATCTCTTGCAGGTAGCATACACAGTACTTTGAGCACTGTTTCCGACCTTTGCAATTGCAAATAAGGTCTTGTAGCACCTCAGACACCATAGGACCTTCATACAAAATAGGTATTACAAGGGTATTATATCCTGCTGTGCTGCGAGAGAGGACAGCCATATCTGGTTTGCCAGGATGCTCTCTTCAGATGTTGCAAGAAACTTGCCTCACATGGACGTAATTTAATCAAGCTAGCATTCTATCTGAAAGCGGGTTTGACCCAAAGTCTTGGGAATCATTGCTAGATCTTTTAGGATCATACAATGTCAAAGAGAGCAATCTAGCTGGGGTTACCACAGGAGCAGTATCTAGACCACCAAGGTAAGCTAGGTCAGACAGCTTTTCAGGATTTTCAATCTTGAACACTGTCTTCTTCCCTCTTCCCTAAATCAAACATTGCTGAGGTGGAGTGAGTGAATGAGGGTTTAAAAGCACATTTGCACACAAAGACCATTTAGTGCCATACAATATTCCAGAAGTGGTCCTCTGTCATTGTCAAAAAAACAATTAAAAAGCATAATAGTTCTAGGTGAAGGAAGAAAGAATTTGAGAGTAAGAGCAGTCTTCAGATCCAGAGGACCATGGGATCTTTTAAATGCACAGTATCCCTAGAGAGGTCCCCACATCCCCCTTTTATAAGGTGAGCAGGGTGAAACACTAGCTAAGGGTCCCCCGGGAGGTGCAAACTCGTATTGCAAACTATGCATTGAGCAAGTTTATAGGGAGTGCCGCTTGCAGGGTTTGCTGAGGTCTAATTATACCCAGTAGGTACATGCACTGCTGGTTATACAGGTGAACTTGGATGTGACGGACTCAATGGGACCAGGAAAATTGGTCCACCGTATGCAAAATCTGTCGTATACATATGACAAATACTATGCAACAGACTGGGACCAAGCATATCGTCCGTCATATGCAAAAATCTGTCGTACAATGGTCCCTCATATCCAAGTTCACCTGTATTTTACAGAAGGTAGGTCAGCAAGCCTTGCTGATGGCATGAACTGGAATGTAGCATATTTTGTCTGTGTTTAGTTATCCTGCACACCCACAGGCCAGTTCTGTGAGGCGTGTAAGGTCTAAGCCCCCCAAAATCTGGAGATGTTTTGAGTTGAAACTTACGTCCCTCCAGAAAGGGATCTCTCAAAGGCCTGGCCCCAGCCCATCTTCAGTGAAGGGTTGTATCGGACACTGTCATTTTGATACAAGATGAGGAACCTGCAGGGGCTTTGGCCTCTATGGGTGCCACAATAAAGTCTTCCCAAAGAAAAAAAAGACACATGTGAAAGTACCCTTCCTGTGCACTTCATCCACGTCCGGTACCTATCTCCAAAGATGCAGACAGAGAAAGCACTCTTTGTAGTAAAAACACTAAATCACTGCAGTTTGGAGAAGTTGGAGTATGTCCAGGCCAACGGTATCGGTCTCAGCCACCCATGTGTGTCCTTCTGGGTCAGTCTACCTGCTGAGGGTACGCGGGAGCAGCAACTGACCCAGGCTCTAGCTTAGATGTCTGTGCACCATCCACGCTGCAGCTTCTAGCAGTTCGAAACTCTTCAGCCATGCCAGTAGCATCCGTGGATCAACTTCCGAAGGGGCTCTCCCCTGAGGAAGAGCATGCCAATCTCTTCATGAGGGTGGATATGCTCTCACAGAGTCCGCCTGCCAACACTTGGGAATGAATGAATAAGTGTTTAAAGGCACATCGACACACAAAGGTCATTTAGTGCCATAAGATATTAGCAAAAAGTGGTCCTTTGTCATTGATGAAGAACAATGACTAAGCATAATTATTCTAGGTGAAAGAGGAAAAAGAGTAAGAGCAGAGCCTTCAGATCCAGAGAGTACCCATACCAGGGATATTTTAGATTCAGGGTATACACAGACAGATCAGACAGATCCCCCTTCTTTTGTAAGGTTAGCAGGGTGCCACACCAGCTTAGGGCTCCCTGGGAGGTGGCAATTCCTATTATTATACCTCACGTGAAAATACTCTCATCCCATTGGATGAGAGCCATGTGTCAAGACTGCTAGCAACCTGTGTGTCTGTAGGTTCAGTGACAGCGGGCGCTACTCAAGGAGTAGCGCCCGCTGTCAAGGAGACGACGTATTAGCTCCCGCTGTCAATGTGCCGTTTCATGATTCCCTATATTGTTGAGGACGTCATGCTTTCAAGATCCCCGCGCGTGGCGAAAGTATTTCAAGGCCTCAGCAGAATGCCGCCGTCAACAATGGAATTATCTTATTGTTGGGAACAACTTGCGCGAGTGTCTCAATTATGGGAGAAAAAGTAAAATCTCAACCAAGTTGAGGTGGTAGGTTGTTCAGGAAGGATAAATTAAATACATGTAGTATATCCTTAACACGGTCAGCACGGTAAACCTGCTGCTCCGAAATTACACTGCCCAAGTGAGTTTTGTAAGTTTCAACTTGTCATGTGAGGGGGGGGGGGGGTGTTGTTCGGTATAATAAAACAAATGTGACATCCCTGCGGGGTTGCTAACATGGTAGTCTACCCCTCGTGAGCATTGTCACCCTCGGGCTACGCCCTCGGGTGACAATGCTCACTCGGGGTAGACAACCATGTTAGCAACCCCGCAGGGATGTCATATTTGTATATTGCACACCATAAGATGTGACCCTTGCGGGGTCCATCACTTGGGTGTTCACTCCGATCAGGCCCATGATATCACCTATCTTGACCCCTCCAGCCTAGACTGCCAGTCCGGGATCTGAGGATGAGGAGGCATTAAGCAAGCACTCTTAATCCTTTGAGCTTAATGCTCAAAATGATGGCTCACTCGATATTGATATTGTGTGTGACAGGCCAACAACACTCAGACAGGCCAGGCTCCATAGCCAATAATGTCTCTAACCCTGACATGGACGACCTCCAAGGAGATACATCTGTTTGGCGAGCATTTTGGAAAGTGGAGAAAGTCGGCTTTTGAGTTTCGGTTCGCTTTCAAGAGCGCTTACTGGGTGAAGCAGTCTTTGGATAAGGCGAGGGATAAGGCTTAGTTCTTGCCTCCCCAACTGATTAACGAAGACCCAGTTGTGTATTTGAAGTCTTGTATTAATCTGGACTTCAACATAAAGAAACCCTTTAGTTTGTCATTAATTTTGGGTAACACTGATAGACTGGAAAAAAGGCTTGAGGATCACTCAACGACAATGAGTTGCCTCAGCATTACAGGTCCAGATGCCCACATTCATTTATTACGCCTTCCTGGAACAGCAGAAGATGGGCTTGCAGAAGCCCTCATCATCCTTGATCAGGGTGCTTGTCACCCTGATCCTCCTTGTGTTGATTCAGGCCCTAAGATGTCTTCCTATGCCTGGAGAGGGGGTGGGTTGGATGGTTCCTCATCGCAGTGGGCACGGTGAGGGGTAGGAGGGGCATCTCAGAAATGAGATGTCTGAGTCAGTAGGGGGACCCCTCTAGGCCTTCGGGCTAGAGTGGGAGTATCTCACATCCCACATGTGTGGGTGCTCCAGACGATCTGGATGGGTTACTGTATTGACTTTACTGGCCGGTGTTGTCTGACCCTGTCTCTGCTTTGAACCAGGGAGGGCCATCACCTTAGGGATGGGCCTCCAAAAAATACTGAACAATCAAGCAAGGTGGATTGTAGACCCTCTGCTGGAAAGGCCCAGCTTCTACTTTTCCCTCAGGAGGCTGGAGGCCCATTTTCAATTCAAAATATCCTAAACTCTCAGTTGTCCCTCTGTCCTTCAGGATGGACACCCTCCAATCGGTCCTGGTCTCACTAGGAAAGTATATTCAGTTATTCACCTGTCTCAGACAGCTGCCTTGACCAGGCTAGAAAATACAGGTACTAGTATATGGGCAGTCTCTCTAGATTTAGAGGATGCCTAGTTTCACGGTGCGATGGTACAGTGGACCAGTTAAAGGTGCTCCCCTTTGGCCTCTCAACCACCTCAAGTACTTTCACTCATCTGGGTGGTAGGCACCTACCTCAAGACTTGTGGATTCAATCTGTTCCAGTATCTGGATGATTCTCTATTGGGAGGCGAGTCATACCAGCTCGCTCTACAACACCGGAACCTGATACGAAATTGCTACCAGGAAATCAGGTTCCTAATAAATGAGAATCCAGACTGGGTCCTGACCCAGTTTTGATTGTTCCTAGGGTCCACTATGGATCAGGTGAGGGCACTGGCCCATCTGCCAGAGATTGGGCCAACTGGCTCCATCACCTAATTAGGTAGGTTCTTAGGGAGGGCAGCTCCTTGGCCTGCCTTTAGATCTCCTTGATTTGACACCTGGCCAGTAGGATGCACCTGAATCCTTGGGCCGGGAGGCCCATATGCTCTCTCCCTCTTTCTCCCAACTTGATGAACCAAAGTCTACAACTTTAACTTAAAGACACTAATTAGTATATTCCACTAAATCCTCTATAGTGATTTATGTCTTGGCCCTTGACAGCGGTGACAGCTATAATGAACAGCCACCTAGTGGCTATTTCATAAACTAAGAACAACATTATTTGCAAGCTGTCTAACTTAAGAATAGTCTAAGAAAGTGTGCACAAGGACCACAAATGATCAAGACATCACCTGCCAGTTGTCTGATATTTAAAAAAAATCTTTTAGATTTTTTTTGTATTTTAGTTGCATTTTTCAGAAAAGGGGTAGGGGTAAGTAAACTTCCATCACGAAGTCCTAAAAAAACAATTCATTTCAAAATTGGTCTCAAATGAAAGCTGCGATGATAAGCTTTCTGATGGCATTTTATTTGATGCACCATGGTATGCAAAACCTGTTTTACAAAACAAATCATAAAACATATACAAAAAATATACCAAAAAAATGCTCAAATTTGACTTAAAATTAGCATTTTTTCAGGTTTAGAATGATTTCAGCTGATTAAATCATTTTCTATAATATAATAGATAGTCTTCACCTACTTTTCACTGCTATTTGATTGTGAGTTATTAATTTGCAAGTTAAGAATAAAAAAATAGAAATTTGTGTTTTTTACATAATTTTACCTAACCATATGATATTCCAAGCAATTTTCAGAAAAACCTGACCACATTTGAATTCCACAACATACTTTTTCTGAAAGTATAGGAAATCAGCTTTAAAATGACATATGTTTCATCTGTATGACTCTCGGGTTGATTAAACTCCTTAATTAGAGCACTTTTTCCAGGTTTGCCGCTCGCCTAATAGTTACATGCTGGCCTCATGCCAGGACTACCAGATAAGGCAGCAGGGCGAGGTCACGTGGGAACAAGGACCAATCAGGGCTCTTGCATCGATTACATTACAGAGAAACCTTATCTCCACCACCTGCTGTGGGTGCCCAGAGCACCTATTAGCGACTATAAGTTGACACTGGTTGAGGCTAGCATGTTCAGGTTGACCGGCTGGTTTCCATTCCATGTGTTTGGTCTTCTAAGATAAAATGTACTAAGAAGAAAAACGAAAGTCTATAAGTATTTGTCCAAAGATAAAATGTAAAATGTGCATGATCGAATGCTATGACATTGTTTATACACGCCAAGATCATGTATAATTCGACGAATAACAGTGCGGCACCTAGCGGATTCAAGTGGAACCCGGCTTGTGTGACATCGTACGCTTCCGGTGGCCAAGTCGGCGTTGTCACAGTGGCAGCCAGGGCCGACTTTGAAGGAACACAAAACTAGTGTATAAAATGTACTAAGAAGAAAAACGAAAGTCTTTAAGTATTTGTCCAAAGATAAAATGTTAAATTTGCATGATCGAATGCTATGAAATTGTTTATACACGCACAGATCGTGTATAATTCGACGAATAACAGTGCTGCACCTAGCGGATTCAAGTGGAACCCGGCTTGTGTGACATCGTACGCTTCCGGTGGCCAAGTCGGCGTTGTCACAGTGGCAGCCAGGGCCGACTTTGAAGGAACACAAAACTAGTGTATAAAATGTACTAAGAAGAAAAACGAAAGTCTTTAAGTATTTGTCCAAAGATAAAATGTTAAATTTGCATGATCGAATGCTATGAAATTGTTTATACACGCACAGATCGTGTATAATTCGACGAATAACAGTGCTGCACCTAGCGGATTCAAGTGGAACCCGGCTTGTGTGACATCGTACGCTTCCGGTGGCCAAGTCGGCGTTGTCACAGTGGCAGCCAGGGCCGACTTTGAAGGAACACAAAGCTAGTGTATAAAATGTACTAATAGGCCATGGGCCAAGTCCTGAAAAGAGCCTAGAAAATAGGTTTCGTGGTGACTTTTTGGGGGCAACTTGAAACCATTATAATTCAAACAGGTATTATAAGTACTCTTCCAGAAAAAAAGTTCCCGCCCATTGGCTTGCACATTTTCTAGTTTTGGGGCATTTTCACATGAAAATCACAAAAAATGTGAAGTTTTTGGGATTTCTTTCTAAAATTGTTGCTTTTAAGAGCTGAATGTTCATATTGTACACAAATATACTAAAGATGTTGCACTTTGTTTTTATGGTTACAGAATTCCTAAAAGTGCCCCCTGGTGGCCAGATTTGGAACTAAAATATTAAAAATATGGTGAAAAGCAGAATTTTTCACCAAAACCGCCAATAGTAGTATTTTAAGGGAATCTGTCTCAAACCTATATATTTCATCTGTATTTTCACCTATTTAGCTCATTGGAGCCTCTTTCAATCATCTAGTGCAAAATATCACCTCTAGGATCACATTTCAAATGTTAGTGGGCTGCTATAGTGGGGCGGATAAATTAAGATTTTGGCCAAATCGTGCACTTTGAGGTGCAAGCATGAAACTTGGTACAATTTTGGTTTAAGGAATGCTAAGAAAAATTGGAAGGGGACACAGGCTATAGGTCACCCCTATGACCTATATTTGGGCCATTTTAGGTCAAAAACAGACATTTTTGGTAATTTCACATATGACACACTTTCATTAAACTGAGTAGACGCATGAAACTTGATATAATTATGGTTTGAGGAATGCTTTTAAACATTGGATGGAGACACAGGCTGTAGGTCACCCCTATGACCTATTTTGGGGCTGTTTTAAGCCAAAAAAGGACATTTTTGGTGATTTTGCAGATAAATACTTTCAAGGATTTTGGTAGAAGCATGAAACTTGGTTGGTACAGTTATGGTTTAAGGATTGCTTATAAAAATAGGAAGGGGACACACGTTGTAGTAGGTCACTGCTCTGACCTATTTTTGGGCCATTTTAAGGCAAAATGATCAAAAACGGACAATCTTGGGGAATTTTGTTTATAAAACATCCTTAAATTTCAGGTTGAAGCATGAAAGTTTGTACAATTATGGTTTAGGGAATTCCTATAGAAATTGGAAGGGAACACAGACTGTAGGTCACCACTATGTCCTATAAATAATTGTCTAAAAATAGAACTTTGATTGTGAATACTCAGTTAGAAACTCATGGGGAAACTTTTTAAAAAGAATGTCTCCAACTGTTTACTGGGCCTGTAGGACCATTTGAGTTCTTTTGTTACTGGCCCGAAACTGTTTTGGGGAATTTTTACTGGCCTGGGGCCATAGGTTCACCCTTAGCGTCAAGCCCTGCAGTTCTCAAAGGTAACATGCTAAAATCAATCATGCATTCTTACTCTGAAAATTCCAGTTTTAAAAGCAGTGAAATAGTAGAAAATTATACCCTCTATCAAGTAAAGTTGTAAATAATGCACAAGCCTCATCTTATGTAATTAGTAAGGTATCCTGAACATAGCTCCATCCCACCCCTCTCCTCTTTAAAATAATTTCTCATGTTTCACCTTCAACTCATCAACCATGAAAAATAACTTTTCTATTGCTGCATTGTAACATTATTCTGTCAGTCATAGTCAAAACTTGTAATGTGGAAATATCAAGATTGTACATTTCTCAAATTTAATGTCAAATGATGACTAAAATAGGCAGTGAGGGGCTATTATTCAATCATTTAAAGAAACAAATACTTAACTGAGTACTCACATTCATGATTTTATTTTGAGTCTATTATTTAATTAAATCTATGTAATTTCTACAAGAAGTGCTAGCTTTTGGAAATTTTTGCCTCATTAAACCCCGGCCCCCCAAAAGTTAATGTTTATGTTACATATTACATAAATAATATCACCTTACATGTATTAATATCCACAATGAAATGTGTGTTGCAAATTTGATTCATCCCACTAGTCAATGAATGTTTTCATTTGCAAAATCACAAAAAATGTCAGTTTATATCTAATTGGTGTGGCTTAAAATGACCTAGAAATATGCCATAGGGGTGATCTACAGCCTGTGTCCACTTCCATTTTTTATAAGAATTCCCTAGACCATAATTGTACAAAGTTTCATGCTTCAACCTGAAATTAAAGGATGTTTTATAAGAAAAATCCCCCAAGATTGTCCGTTTTTGACCAATTTTAGCTTAATGACCCAAAAATAAGTCAGAGCAGTGACCTACAACGTGTGTCCCCTTCCTATTTTTATAAGCAATCCTTAAACCTTAATTGTACTGATTTCCATGCTTCTACCAAGATCCTTGAAAGTATTTTTCTGCAAAATCACCAAAAATGTCTTTCTTGGCTTAAAACAGCCCAAAAAAGGTTTAATGAAAGTGTCTCATTTGTAAAATCACCAAAAATGTCTGTTTTTGACTTAAAATGACCCGAATATAGGTCATATGGGCGACTTACAACCTGTGTCCCCTTCCAATTTTTCTTAGAATTCCTTAAACTATAATTGTACCAAGTTTCATGCTTGCACCCCAAAGTGCACGATTTTTGCCTTAACCGCCCTACTAGAAGCCATGGATGTCCTTCTTCTCTTCACTGAACCATCTTTTGGCTGCCCTGGCTGCTGTAAAACCCGTTTCTCAGCTCTTTCTAGTTTTATTTTGTCAGTGAAACGGCAGTAGCATCTCTTGTGGTATCCCAGCTCAGCATTAGGAAGTGATTCTGACTGAAACTCTTCATATAAATCTGCAATATCTTTTTCTGGCCCTTCTAGGGCCCTCCATCTACTTGCAAAATCTAAAAATGTCCTCCATCTTCTCTCAGAGAAAGCTAAAATTGGGCCAGTTTCATCCAGCAAGACATGCATGCAGCAGACCATGGAGGCTGCTTTGAAAAATGCTGTAATCTGATTGGTTGATGGATAATGTATGGTGTCGCCATCTATTGGACCAGGGGAGAAACTACTGATTTAATCTAGCATTACAAAAATGATTATTTTGAAAAAATGTGCAAGTGAAACAATGGGAACTTTTAGGTATGTGTAGATAATGATATTATCTTGCCCTGGTAAAAAGTTCTGGTTGCCCCCAAACTGTAACCACGAAACATCATGCTACAGATTCTGGCCCATGGCCTATAAGAAGAAAAACGAAAGTCTATAAGTATTTGTCCAAAGATAAAATGTAAAATTTGCATGATCGAATGCTATGACATTGTTTATACACGCCAAGATCGTGTATAATTCGACGAATAACAGTGCGGCACCTAGCGGATTCAAGTGGAACCCGGCTTGTGTGACATCGTACGCTTCCGGTGGCCAAGTCGGCGTTGTCACAGTGGCAGCCAGGGCCGACTTTGAAGGAACACAGAACTAGTGTATAAAATGTACTAAGAAGAAAAACGAAAGTCTTTAAGTATTTGTCCAAAGATAAAATGTTAAATTTGCATGATCGAATGCTATGAAATTGTTTATACACGCACAGATCGTGTATAATTCGACGAATAACAGTGCTGCACCTAGCGGATTCAAGTGGAACCCGGCTTGTGTGACATCGTACGCTTCCGGTGGCCAAGTCGGCGTTGTCACAGTGGCAGCCAGGGCCGACTTTGAAGGAACACAAAGCTAGTTTATAAAATGTACTAAGAAGAAAAACGAAAGTCTATAAGTATTTGTCCAAAGATAAAATGTAAAATTTGCATGATCGAATGCTATGACATTGTTTATACACGCCAAGATCGTGTATAATTCGACGAATAACAGTGCTGCACCTAGCGGATTCAAGTGGAACCCGGCTTGTGTGACATCGTACGCATCCGGTGGCCAAGTCGGCGTTGTCACAGTGGCAGCCAGGGCCGACTTTGAAGGAACACAAAGCTAGTGTATAAAATGTACTAAGAAGAAAAACGAAAGTCTATAAGTATTTGTCCAAAGATAAAATGTAAAATTTGCATGATCGAATGCTATGACATTGTTTATACACGCCAAGATCGTGTATAATTCGACAAATAACAGTGCTGCACCTAGCGGATTCAAGTGGAACCCGGCTTGTGTGACCTAGGACGCATCCGGTACACACTACGCTGTCACAGTGACATAGATAAGTAGTCACAGTGACACCCGAGCTCCCGCCATAGTGTCACAGTGGACGTCACATGTGACGTCCAACGACTACTAGCCCTTGTAGCGTTGAAATAGGTACTGGAAGGAACAGGGGGAAGGATAGTGTTGCGGCAGGGTGCTAAAGGCCGCTGGATGAGTAGAAAATGACAGTGTAGTAACTAACTTACTAAGGATCCCTGCGCTAAAAAGTGAGTGGCGGGCGCACTGATTTAAGCCGATTGTACAGGTGGACGATGCATGGATGGGCCACTGATCAACAGGTGGGGACGTGTGAAAGGGCGGGTAGAAGGTGAATGGGTGGAAGTCGCATAAAGCAATAGCCATGTCATGTGCATTTGGTGCTTAAAGCCCCTGTTTCACATGGCCGGTTCTTCGTGGAGGTTTGTGCCGGATCACTGTCCGGGATCAACCGGCCAGTGATCAGTGTAGATCACCGATTTACCTGTATGTTCCGCTGACAACCTGCCTGATCCGCGAGGTGCTCCCGGATGTTTTGAAATGTTCACAACATCCTTGAGCACCTCACGGACCATGCCGGTTAAGAGTTAAAATGACGCTCGCGGTATTGTCCGTAATGACAACCGGTGCCATTGCCTGGTATGACCGTGGTGTGCCTTGGAACCTGAACCGGGACCTTTTTTACACAAGGACCAAGCAGGTTCACCAAGGTTCAGACCACGGCATACGTCCCGTTTAACCGGCCATGTGAAACAGTGGCTTAAGGGAACATTCCCTTCACTAACATATGGAATGGCAATGTAAGCAATAGTAGACTCCCCTCTCGTGCATTTAAATGTGTTCAAAGAGCTTGTTGTGCCAAAAGAACACATTTGTCATGAAGAGTGCATATTCTGCTATGAAATCATCAGGGACAATCTATTTATAATAGACCTCTCTGGAAATCATGAAGCATTTTGCCTCTAGAGTCAGGGCTTTTCGCTGATCTGTTATTTTTAAATGCCCTACGTAAGCATTAAAATCAAGGGAAAGTGCCTTATATTAATGAAAATCAGCCTGTTTTGAAGATGTTTAGGTATGTTTGCCATGACAACAGACAAGGGCAATAAAATGAGGGTAGGAAACTAAAAACTCTCTGTTCCTGCACTACGGTGGGCAAACAATTTAAACAAATTATTTTTTGAGGAACTAAGAAGACCAAAATAATTTAGTTTCGGGAAATGATTTTTTATTATTATTCACAATGGCTATTTTTATGCTTCAGATGAACAAGTTATGTGAAGTTGTTTATAAAGAAGCTTGCGTTCACTTTGTATATAATTCGCACTTTCGAATAGAGCGAAGACATGGCCGGCGAATTTTCATGTTGCCATGCATTAATCACTTGGAGTCCACACTTTAGTTCTTTACATTAATTTTTTTTCTCTATTTCACGTATCTTTTATCTTTCATTTTCAAATTTCACAAGACCAAATCGCGAAAACAGATACTTAGTTTCGTCCCAGGAAAGGCTGATGAGTTGACAGGCTCTACTGAGCGATCTTTCTCAGATACGCATACAGTCGGCAATGTACGTTCACAATAAAAAAAAATAATTCCGTAGGTCAATTTCAATGCAATTTAGATTGTTAGATCCGCCACAATCTATTCCATTTGGCTAATAATTCGCTTTAAAATAGGTTGCAAAATGTAGATTTTGCGACAGCTTGAAATCGTAATAATGTGTATGCCATTTATTTTAGGTCAATCTATGCTATCTCTTGGCATGGGTGTTTGGTCATCTAAGCTCTTGGTCAGAACGGAAAAAAATGAAATCATTCAAAGTTTCGCGCTCGCTTCTTGGCCATGCCAGCATCGTATCATTGCCGCTCAGGGTCACGTTCTTACTGCACTTTGTGATCCGTGACCCAATTACGGCCAGCTGTGACTAGTTCACGTGATGTGATTGTTGCACGTTCAGAAACACGCAACAATCACATTGCGTGGTAGCGTCTTTGGTCTCGCGGTTCTTAGCGAGACCGGAAGCAGTCCATGAGATTCGTGGCCTTCAGAGCGGCCGTGTTCGCCTACCATGGGCCGACGAATCGGCCATGGAATAAACTATATACATATGTTTATTCAGGAAACAGATTAAAGTATTTATGATTCCTCATATTTAAGCTATTTGAATCAATCAGGTTACTGGCATTGTGTTGGTTGCAGTTTTCTAAAGAAGACCTGGTTGTTTTGTGTAGTTTTTAAATCCATTATCTTTTAGTGTCATGTTGACAAATTTTGGCTATCCGGATACAAAATTCAAGTTCCTATATTTTGGCAGTGTATGGAAATTTAGAATAGATTGTATATTTTTTTCTTCTTAAAATAGGATGGTTCATTCATTTTTACTGTACAGGTCATTTAATGATTTATGGTACTTTCCAATTCAGATAGGCAGGTTAAGGTTGGAGTTTAGGTCAGTTCTATTCAATTTTTGGTTGTACAGAATCGCTGATCGATTTTTGGGCAAATTCCAAAAAAATCAAAATTTCAGAATTTCTAAAAAGAAATTTTTAATTTTGCTTCGATGACCCTTTATGAAAAAACTACCTACTCACCTGCAAAAAAGCCTTGGTTTTTTGTGTTTTCAGGTCACTATACTTAAAGAAAACATTCAAAATCACATACATCGTCCCTAATGGCAACCATTTTGGCACCGCTCAGAGGTCCGCGCACCCATAATGCATTGGGCACGGAAGTCAACATCCTGCTTTTTCTGATGTAAATGCTGTCCTCCGCACCAAGAATTTTAAAAGTCTTTTTGCACCTGACGAAATATTTTGGAGCAAAAAAACCTGTAAGACCAAAAATCAAATTGGACTGGCCTTACATGTAAAAATATATTCCCCTACTGCCCTAAATGGTCTGTTGTAGGTCTTTTTCACTAATCTACCACTTATGTGCCACAAATGAATCCCAAGGCATAGTTAATGTATGGTAGTTTCACAGTGTCTGTTCAAAATAGAGATGCACCCAAGTATCTGTATTTGTTCAAGTTCTGACAATTAGATTTCAGGCTAGGGGCCCTCAGCATAATCTAGGGGCATATGCCCTAGGAAACATGAACCCTGAAGTTATATTAGTATTATTTTAACCTTGTTTTGAAAATAGTATCTCCTTTTTTCAGATCCATGATGTGACAAGTTTATTGCTGAGACTACTTTCCCCAGATGCCATAACCAATCGAGGTCAAAGGTCAAAGTTCAACATTTGTGCATCTTGGAGAGACTCTTCAGGTGCATGGCTCCACTCTATATAGCTATGCTGGACGTTATCCAGGGACCAACCATTTTCTTGACAAGGATAATTTCTTAAGTTATTTACCCTAATTCCTACAGCATTCCAAAAGGACCTTTGATTAAGGTGATATCATAATTCTGCAAAGCATCTCTTAATGGTAACAGTTGACTATAGACTCACAAAAATATGTTAAGTTTGTTTTATTGTTATGTTAGTCTCAATAGAATATTCAGAGAAACCAGAATGCAACAAAGGAAGACAAAGATAATTAGATAAGTCCTTGTAATAAAGCACTTACCATGTCTTCAGATGTGATAGATTCTGAGGAACACAAAGGGGAAAAACCCTTTTCTTGTGATGAATGTAACAAGTCTTATAAACACTCAACCAGTCTGATGAAACACAAGAAAATACATTCTGGTGACAGACGTTTTCAGTGTGACCTTTGTGGCAAGGCCTTTAAATGGGCTTATTATTTGGAAATACATAAAAAAGTGCATACTGGAGAAAAACCTTATAATTGTGATGAATGTAACAAGAGCTTTGCTCATCCTTCCAATCTAGCTCAGCATAAAAAGACTCATAGTGTGGTAAGGCCTTTTCATTGCAATGTGTGTGACAAAACGTTTAAACAGTCTTCTCATCTGGCAATACATAAGATGACACACAGTGGGGAAAGGCCATTCAAATGCAATGAATGTGACAAAGCATTCAGAGAGTTTTCAACTCTGGTTAAGCATAAAAAGACTCATAGTGTGTTAAAACCTTTACATTGCAATGTGTGTGACAAAACATTTAAACTAACTTCTCATCTGGTACAGCATAAGCTGGTACACAGTGGGGAAAGACGATTCAAATGCACTGAATGTGACAAAGCATTCAACGATTTCTCAAATCTGGCTGAGCACAAGAGGACACACACTGTGGAAAAAACCCTCCAGTGCAAAAGACCCTTCCAGTGCGATCAATGTGAAAAGACATTTAAACGGCGTCCTCAACTTTTATGGCATGAGAGGACACATCAAAAACCTTTCCAGTGCAGTGAATGCAAAACGACATTCACAATATCATGTGCTCTAGCACAGCATAAGAAGGTAGAGAGTGAGGAAAAAACCTTGCAGTGCAATGAATGTGACAAGGCATTCTCACAGCCTTTTGATTTGGTACAGCATAGGCGAATACACAGTGGGGAAAGACCCTACCAGTGCAATGAATGTAATAAGGCATTCACTAGGTCTTCATATCTGCAACAGCATAAGAGAACACATAGTAGGGAGGGCTTGAAGGTTGATGAATGTGACAAGGCAGTCGCACAATTAGCTGATCTTACAAAACAAAAGATGACTCACACAGGAGAAATACCTTTTCAGTGTGATGTGTGTAAAAGAATCTGTAAGACAGCATCTTATCTGAAGCAGCATCTGTGGTTCCAACATCAGAGACAGTCAACCCACGAGACAGAACCACCATTATCGGAACCAAGGCAATGGATTGTCGTTTATGGGGATTGTCTCCCTGTAAAGCAAGAACTGGAGAAAAAGGATGGTAGCTTATCAATAAAAGAAGAAAACCTTTTCATTGAAGGAGAGTGTCTCCCTATAAAACAAGAGCTGGAGGAAAATGATGGTAGCTTATCAATAAAAGAAGAAAACCTTTTCACTGAAGGAGAGTGTCTCCCTATAAAACAAGAGTTGGAGGAAAATGATGGTAGCTTATCAATAAAAGAAGAAAATGGTTTCGTTGGCAGAGCCTAGCATATCAGTAAAACAGGAAAACCATGTTGTTAAAGGAAAGTGTCTCCCGATAAATCTAGAGGTGGAGGAAGATTCTGGTGGCATATTGGTTAAACAGGAACACCTTGATGTCATAACTTATGAATAAACATAACTTATGAATAAAGTAGTACATGTACTCAACATACGGCAATGTATTGTAAAGCATTTTGTTACAGGTCTGCTGGCTGGTCAGACGTGAGGAATCAGTCGCCAATAGAACAAGCTGAAGTGAGAAGAGGGTTTGGTATCAAGTACGCCTGCAATCAATATACTTGTATAGAACCATTTGTCACATTTCAATTTTTCATTTCAGTTAACCCTTCCAATGCCGAGGCTACTTTGGTCCAAAGCACAAGGACACTAAGAATTTTGGAAAACCATCTAAACCCTGTCATGTTGGTTTTCATTGGATAGCTCTCACTAAGTACTCTCAGATGAGTACCCACATACCAGAGTTTCAGTAATTTGTCAGGATTTCTTGCAACATGATGTATTGTAAAATTAGCAACCAGCAGGATAAGGGTTAAGTTGAATACTGTACAGACTCCTTGAATAAAGATTCTACAGAGTAGAGGGACACAAATGGCTGAATAGTATAAAAGGACATACCGGTCAGGTGAGAGGAAATAATGATCGCAATGAACCAGTTTTATTACAATATTGAGTTAACAATTGATTATGAAAATATTTCGTTAACCCTTATGATGCTGGTGGCATGAACCAATACAAAATAACGCAAAAATACTGAAAAATCACTGAAACCCTGGCAAATGGGTACTCATCGGAGGGTACTCATCAAGAGCTTTCCAATGAGTACCAACATGACAGGGTTGAAATGTTTTTCAAAATTCTTTGCGTTCTTGTTCATTGGACGAAAGTGGCCTTAGCATTGGAAGGGTTAATACACAATTACTGGTATAAATATTTGTTTGATACACTGAAGTATTATTGTTATAAATATTTGGTTAATACACAATTTCGAAAAAACTGGTAAAAGAGCATAACTCCCCTTAGCCACTTTTCACTGTTAATAAATGACATTTTAAAAAAATCAGATTTATGTCCTATTTTCAGAAAATGTGAATTCTTAACTCCATCTCATGGAAGTTTTGTTGTGTTTTTATAAAGTTAAGATTTTGTCTGATATTCATCTCCTTCTTGGCCAGGCCTTATAGCTTTTTTTTGCCGTAGCCCTGGTAGTGTCTAGAAAGTACCCATCTAATAACACTTTTGATAACAACATAAGTTTACAGGAAAAGGACAGTTTCATTTACATGTTTTTGATAACAGCATAAGTTTACAGGAAAAGGGCAGTTTCATTTACACGTTTTTGATAACAACATAAGTTTACAGGAAAAGGACAGTTTCATTTACATGTATTTGATATATATATATATATATATATATATATATATATATATATATATATATATATATATATATATATATATATATTTATATATATATATATTTATATATATATATATATATATATATATATATATATATATATATATATATATATATATATATATATATATATATATATATATATATATATAAAACATATATAGACAAGCCTTAGGACATAAATCCAATATTTCCTGATGCCTAGACGTCTAGACTGTTAAAGATGAAAGGGTTCAGATCTGACACTTGTATTCAATAAATGCATATACATATAAACATATATACTGCACTACATTCCTTGTGCGTCAGCTTAATGATTGCTTTAGTATAAATAAAGTGTGCAATCAGAACATATTTGATGCAGAGCATTCCACTAGGAATCTGTTTACATCTGTGTATATAATCACCTGTGCACTCATGAGTTAACACCTGGTGGAAAATGTTAACTCGTCCAATGCCTCCTAGGGGTGCAAGTATACTAGAGGGAACCAGTGAGGAACCTTTATGAAGGTTCCACGGGGCCGAGTCGCTTATGGATAAAAACAATTTCATTGTATTATGAGTTGGTTTGCCTGTATTTTGATATTTGTCTGATGCCGTGATTCATTTTATAACAAATAAACATATGTGTCTGTATTACTATCAAACAGTTGTGTGCGTTTTATTTGCATATGTGCATAATTCTAAATGACGCCTCACCAGGTGCACTTTAGTATCCCAAGTCCGCACTAATGGTATAACTGACTTCTTAAATATAGATAAAGATATTTGATCTTAGAAGTATTGGATGGATGGTGGTTTGCACCAAGTCATTTTTATTAAAGAATAGATTAAAAACTGAGGGATTCTCCGTTCTTAGATAAACATGTATTGGGAGTCAAAGGCTGAGGCTATTCTTATCCAGGGTTGGAGAAGTCCATGGCTTTCATCTGGCTTCAAACACACTGTCCACCCTAGACTAGGCTGCTAGTCCCTAAACAGTTCATTCCCTCCTGTGTTGACCAAGCACTGTGGTGTAGTACCAGATACTCTTCTTCTTCTTCTTCTTTGCTGATACTGTCCTCCTCTAAAGAGCTATAATATGAGCGTCAAAGACGTCATTAGTTGATTAATATTTATACAATAGATTGGTATATTCTAGCTAAATGACCTACTTTTATTATTCCTGTTCTCAGCAATAAAGAAACCTATGGATGTTCAAATCTTGCTATCTAAATTGAGCCTATGTAACTTTAAGGGTCTGTAGGTTTCTTAGCTTTCAATATCTGGATCAACCAAAACCGGAGAAAGCCCAATTTGTCCATTGTATGTACCATGGGGGCTGGCAGAGATGGGTCAATATCTGAAATTGCCCAAGGGTGTCAGCCCAGCACCCGGCAGATTCTTAAAGTGGGTACCCTTGGCTACCGGAATCAATTGAATCTATATATATATATATATATATATATATATATATATATATATATATATATATATATATATATATATATATATATATATATATATATATATATATATATATATATATATATATATATATATATATATATATAAGCTCATAATGTTTACTAGTCTTCAGCACATTCGTATATGCATGTATTCAGTGCCTCTAATGACAATATGTGAACTATGTCTCATAACACAGGAAACATACCACGAAACTAGAAATTTTGAAATAGCGTTAGAAAGTGTTGAACTTTCTTTTACAGGAAAGGTTTACTTAAGGGACAGACCATTTAATATCATGGAAGGGGGGGGGGGGGGGGGGTTCTATCCTTTTTTTTAAATCTTAAGTCAGATATTTTTTCCTCCTCTGGCGTAGCTAGAATTTTTTTCTCTGGCAGAAACTTTTCATCACAGTTGCTATTAAACATACTAGCACACGTTTTCAAATTACGCTATCATGCTGAACGGTAAACGATTTTTTGAATTAGCGGCTTATCAATAACTAGACGCAAATGTTCATGCAGAGCTGCAAGCGCCCCAAAAAGTGAAACGGCAGCAGATGTAACTAATTGAACCTCAGAATAGCAAGTTCATAACACTAGGAAAATTGGATTGCGAAACTGGCGATGCCACAAAGTTAACGACATGTAAAGGCGTATTGATAAAGTTATTATTGTTTATTTATTTGAAAAGGCATTAGATTAAAAGATCAAATACAATTTTCCAGCTATTTTGGCGCTCCTTATTGGGTTCTAACGACATTCGGGTGATGGCGAGCCGTCTGGCAGTAGTTAGACAACAGGCGCCATATTTGATTTGGTTATTTACCAAAGGTGACGAAGGTAGGTCATAATCAGTTTCGGGCCGTATGTAAATGTGTGGGGTCATTGATAAAAGTGGCTTAGTGGTACATGTACCTAACAAAGATCTACTACGGTTGTCAGTCACGTAAATGACAAGAATGACTCGGAATACTAGGAACGATCCCAAATAGAGTTACGGGATTTCATCAATATGGTTCTCTTTTCACTCAGTCTCACACAACAGAAGGAATAGCCTGATTGATAGCCCAGTCGCCCTGGCCCAGTCGACTCCTGATCCTAGGGTCGCCGGTTCGATTCCATCTCTCGATCGTGCAATTTTTTTTCAACCGCCCAGTGCTTCGTGTGGTACTTAGAAATATTTCATACTCAAAATAACGGTGGCTTTATTTCTATTATTTTTTTTACTTAACTTTGCTAAAAATGAATTGTTGGTCAAAACCGTTGATCCCAGAAAAGACGTCTGCCTGAATTGCCGTTCGCTATAAGGGCCGATGACTTTATGTTGGGCTTAGACTAAAAACAATCTTTTATCTTTGATTTATTATAATAAACATTTCCACAGTTGTGAAGTTAGGAATTTCTTCGAGAAAATATATAGTTTAATGGATGCAAGTAATGCCTAGCCTTCATATAAAAATTGAGATCTGTGAAGTTTAATGGGTGTAAGTATTAATTTATATCTGTTGATGAAGGACACTTGCTGCACATGACTTTACCTTAGATCACCAAACACAAGTGGATTCGAAACCAGCCGGTCAACATGAACATGCAAGCCTCAACTAATGTCAACTAATAGCCGCTAATAGGCCAGAAATTGGTGCTTTGGGCACCCCCAGCTGGTGGTGGAGATAAGGTGTCTCAGTAATGTAATCGATGCGAGAGCCCTGATTGGTCCTTGTTCCCACGTGAGCCCGCGCTGATGGCTTATGTGGTACTCCTGACATGAGTCCAGCACTTAACTATAAGGCATTACTTTATGCAACTCCCACCCATCTACCTTCTATCTGCCCTTTCACACGTCCCCACGTGATCATCAGTGCCCTATCCATGCACCTTCCACCTGTACTTTGGGCTTGGATCCGTGCGCCCGCCACTCACTTTTTTGGCGCACGGATCCTTACTACACTGCCACTTTCTATTCCTCCTGCGGCCTTTAGCGCCTTGCCGCAACACTTGCCTTCCCCCTTTTCTGTAATTATACTGTCCTCCCAGTACCTCTTTCAACGGGGCCGTATCTGGATGTTCTACTTTGCAAAGAACCAGGCGCATTTCGCTTACAGTTGCGTACGTGGAATACGCTTCAACCGGTAACGGTGATGTTAGAGATATATATCACGGGAATCATTAGTGGCAACTGTCCTAACAGTAGTAAAGGTGGTCGTTATGCATGTAATTAAAATAAATCCAAATTAGCCCCATAGACTGCACGCAGTCTCTCACCACTGCCTGGGTTCGAATCCCGCCCTGGGCATGTGAGAAAGTTGCCAGTGACTTGGGGCTAGGCGGTGGTTTTCGCCGAGTACTCCGGTTTCCTCCAACACTTACAACTGGCTAGTCACGAATTAGCCACAATTGGCATAAATGTGACGAAAAACGAAATTCTAAATTCTTAACTCATGTTTACAAACTAAGAATTGACATGATATTAAAGTATCTGTATTTTTCATAATAG
>OZ012689.1:0-174057 GCA_963942565.1 Maea johnstoni | reverse complement strand
TCAGGTGCTGTCAATGATGCCTCTGGAATGATTCGTACTATTATTCCTCATAGTCTTGTGAAGGCCATCCTTGCCTCACACAATGAAACAAAGAGCAATCGTTGCTCAAGTATGGCCTCCGCTTCCGAGTGAGCATGCAAGCCAGGCACTCGTCCTCAGGTGCTGTCAATGATGTCTCTGGAATGATTCGTACTATTATTCCTCATAGTCTTGTGAAGGCCATCCTTGCCTCACACAATGAAACAAAGAGCAATCCTTGCTCAAGTATGGCCTCCGCTCCCGAGTGAGCGTGCAAGCCAGGCACTCGTCCTCAGGTGCTGTCAATGATGCCTCTGGAATGATTCGTACTATTATTCCTCATAGTCTTGTGAAGGCCATCCTTGCCTCACACAATGAAACAAAGAGCAATCGTTGCTCAAGTATGGCCTCCGCTTCCGAGTGAGCATGCAAGCCAGGCACTCGTCCTCAGGTGCTGTCAATGATGTCTCTGGAATGATTCGTACTATTATTCCTCATAGTCTTGTGAAGGCCATCCTTGCCTCACACAATGAAACAAAGAGCAATCGTTGCTCAAGTATGGCAATCGTTGCTCAAGTATGGCCTCCGCTTCCGAGTGAGCATGCAAGCCAGGCACTCGTCCTCAGGTGCTGTCAATGATGCCTCTGGAATGATTCGTACTATTATTCCTCATAGTCTTGTGAAGGCTATCCTTGCCTCACACAATGAAACAAAGAGCAATCGTTGCTCAAGTATGGCCTCCACTTCCGAGTGAGCATACAAGCCAGGCACTCATCCTCAGGTGCTGTCAATGATGCCTCTGGAATGATTCGTACTATTATTCCTCATAGTCTTTTGAAGCCCATCCTTGCCTCACACAATGAAACAAAGAGCAATCGTTGCTCAAGTATGGCCTCTGCTTCCGAGTAAGCATGCAAGCCAGGCACTCGTCCTCGGGTGCTGTCAATGATGCCTCTGGAATGATTCGTACTATTATTCCTCATAGTCTTGTGAAGGCCATCCTTGCCTCACACAATGAAACAAAGAGCAATCGTTGCTCAAGTATGGCCTCCGCTTCCGAGTAAGCATGCAAGCCAGGCACTCGTCCTCAGGTGCTGTCAATGATGCCTCTGGAATGATTCGTACTATTATTCCTCATAGTCTTGTGAAGGCCATCCTTGCCTCACACAATGAAACAAAGAGCAATCGTTGCTCAAGTATGGCCTCCGCTTCCGAGTGAGCATGCAAGCCAGGCACTCGTCCTCAGATGCTGTCAATGATGCCTCTGGAATGATTCGTACTATTATTCCTCATAGTCTTGTGAAGGCCATCCTTGCCTCACACAATGAAACAAAGAGCAATCGTTGCTCAAGTATGGCCTCCGCTTCCGAGTGAGCATGCAAGCCAGGCACTCATCCTCAGGTGCTGTCAATGATGTCTCTGGAATGATTCGTACTATTATTCCTCATAGTCTTGTGAAGGCCATCCTTGCCTCACACAATGAAACAAAGAGCAATCGTTGCTCAAGTATGGCAATCGTTGCTCAAGTATGGCCTCCGCTTCCGAGTGAGCATGCAAGCCAGGCACTCGTCCTCAGGTGCTGTCAATGATGCCTCTGGAATGATTCGTACTATTATTCCTCATAGTCTTGTGAAGGCCATCCTTGCCTCACACAATGAAACAAAGAGCAATCGTTGCTCAAGTATGGCCTCCGCTTCCGAGTGAGCATGCAAGCCAGGCACTGGTCCTCAGGTGCTGTCAATGATGCCTCTGGAATGATTCGTACTATTATTCCTCATAGTCTTGTGAAGGCCATCCTTGCCTCACACAATGAAACAAAGAGCAATCGTTGCTCAAGTATGGCCTCCGCTTCAGAGTTAGCATGGAAGCCAGGCACTCGTCCTCGGGTGCTGTAATTGATGCCTCTGGAATGATTCGTACTATTATTCCTCATAGTCTTGTGAAGGCCATCCTTGCCTCACACAATGAAACAAAGAGCAATCGTTGCTCAAGTATGGCCTCCGCTTCCGAGTAAGCATGCAAGCCAGGCACTCGTCCTCAGGTGCTGTCAATGATGCCTCTGGAATGATTCGTACTATTATTCCTTAAAGTCTTGTGAAGGCCATCCTTGCCTCACACAATGAAACAAAGAGCAATCGTTGCTCAAGTATGGCCTCCGCTTCCGAGTAAGCATGCAAGCCAGGCACTCGTCCTCGGGTGCTGTCAATGATGCCTCTGGAATGATTCGTACTATTATTCCTCATAGTCTTGTGAAGGCCATCCTTGCCTCACACAATGAAACAAAGAGCAATCGTTGCTCAAGTATGGCCTCCGCTTCCGAGTAAGCATGCAAGCCAGGCACTCATCCTCAGGTGCTGTCAATGATGCCTCTGGAATGATTCGTACTATTATTCCTCATAGTCTTGTGAAGCCCATCCTTGCCTCACACAATGAAACAAAGAGCAATCGTTGCTCAAGTATGGCCTCTGCTTCCGAGTAAGCATGCAAGCCAGGCACTCGTCCTCGGGTGCTGTCAATGATGCCTCTGGAATGATTCGTACTATTATTCCTCATAGTCTTGTGAAGGCCATCCTTGCCTCACACAATGAAACAAAGAGCAATCGTTGCTCAAGTATGGCCTCCGCTTCCGAGTAAGCATGCAAGCCAGGCACTCGTCCTCAGGTGCTGTCAATGATGCCTCTGGAATGATTCGTACTATTATTCCTCATAGTCTTGTGAAGGCCATCCTTGCCTCACACAATGAAACAAAGAGCAATCGTTGCTCAAGTATGGCCTCCGCTTCCGAGTGAGCATGCAAGCCAGGCACTCGTCCTCAGATGCTGTCAATGATGCCTCTGGAATGATTCGTACTATTATTCCTCATAGTCTTGTGAAGGCCATCCTTGCCTCACACAATGAAACAAAGAGCAATTGTTGCTCAAGTATGGCCTCCGCTTCCGAGTGAGCATGCAAGCCAGGCACTCATCCTCAGGTGCTGTCAATGATGTCTCTGGAATGATTCGTACTATTATTCCTCATAGTCTTGTGAAGGCCATCCTTGCCTCACACAATGAAACAAAGAGCAATCGTTGCTCAAGTATGGCAATCGTTGCTCAAGTATGGCCTCCGCTTCCGAGTGAGCATGCAAGCCAGGCACTCGTCCTCAGGTGCTGTCAATGATGCCTCTGGAATGATTCGTACTATTATTCCTCATAGTCTTGTGAAGGCCATCCTTGCCTCACACAATGAAACAAAGAGCAATCGTTGCTCAAGTATGGCAATCGTTGCTCAAGTATGGCCTCCGCTTCCGAGTGAGCATGCAAGCCAGGCACTCGTCCTCAGGTGCTGTCAATGATGCCTCTGGAATGATTCGTACTATTATTCCTCATAGTCTTGTGAAGGCCATCCTTGCCTCACACAATGAAACAAAGAGCAATCGTTGCTCAAGTATGGCCTCCGCTTCCGAGTAAGCATGCAAGCCAGGCACTCGTCCTCAGGTGCTGTCAATGATGCCTCTGGAATGATTCGTACTATTATTCCTCATAGTCTTGTGAAGGCCATCCTTGCCTCACACAATGAAACAAAGAGCAATCGTTGCTCAAGTATGGCCTCCGCTTCCGAGTGAGCATGCAAGCCAGGCACTCGTCCTCAGGTGCTGTCAATGATGCCTCTGGAATGATTCGTACTATTATTCCTCATAGTCTTGTGAAGGCCATCCTTGCCTCACACAATGAAACAAAGAGCAATCGTTGCTCAAGTATGGCCTCCGCTTCCGAGTGAGCATGCAAGCCAGGCACTCTTCCTCAGGTGCTGTCAATGATGTCTCTGGAATGATTCGTACTATTATTCCTCATAGTCTTGTGAAGGCCATCCTTGCCTCACACAATGAAACAAAGAGCAATCCTTGCTCAAGTATGGCCTCCGCTCCCGAGTGAGCGTGCAAGCCAGGCACTCGTCCTCAGGTGCTGTCAATGATGCCTCTGGAATGATTCGTACTATTATTCCTCATAGTCTTGTGAAGGCCATCCTTGCCTCACACAATGAAACAAAGAGCAATCGTTGCTCAAGTATGGCCTCCGCTTCCGAGTGAGCATGCAAGCCAGGCACTCGTCCTCAGGTGCTGTCAATGATGTCTCTGGAATGATTCGTACTATTATTCCTCATAGTCTTGTGAAGGCCATCCTTGCCTCACACAATGAAACAAAGAGCAATCGTTGCTCAAGTATGGCAATCGTTGCTCAAGTATGGCCTCCGCTTCAGAGTGAGCATGCAAGCCAGGCACTCGTCCTCAGGTGCTGTCAATGATGCCTCTGGAATGATTCGTACTATTATTCCTCATAGTCTTGTGAAGGCTATCCTTGCCTCACACAATGAAACAAAGAGCAATCGTTGCTCAAGTATGGCCTCCGCTTCCGAGTGAGCATACAAGCCAGGCACTCATCCTCAGGTGCTGTCAATGATGCCTCTGGAATGATTCGTACTATTATTCCTCATAGTCTTGTGAAGCCCATCCTTGCCTCACACAATGAAACAAAGAGCAATCGTTGCTCAAGTATGGCCTCTGCTTCCGAGTAAGCATGCAAGCCAGGCACTCGTCCTCGGGTGCTGTCAATGATGCCTCTGGAATGATTCGTACTATTATTCCTCATAGTCTTGTGAAGGCCATCCTTGCCTCACACAATGAAACAAAGAGCAATCGTTGCTCAAGTATGGCCTCCGCTTCCGAGTAAGCATGCAAGCCAGGCACTCGTCCTCAGGTGCTGTCAATGATGCCTCTGGAATGATTCGTACTATTATTCCTCATAGTCTTGTGAAGGCCATCCTTGCCTCACACAATGAAACAAAGAGCAATCGTTAGTCAAGTATGGCCTCCGCTTCCGAGTGAGCATGCAAGCCAGGCACTCGTCCTCAGATGCTGTCAATGATGCCTCTGGAATGATTCGTACTATTATTCCTCATAGTCTTGTGAAGGCCATCCTTGCCTCACACAATGAAACAAAGAGCAATCGTTGCTCAAGTATGGCCTCCGCTTCCGAGTGAGCATGCAAGCCAGGCACTCGTCCTCAGGTGCTGTCAATGATGTCTCTGGAATGATTCGTACTATTATTCCTCATAGTCTTGTGAAGGCCATCCTTGCCTCACACAATGAAACAAAGAGCAATCGTTGCTCAAGTATGGCAATCGTTGCTCAAGTATGGCCTCCGCTTCCGAGTGAGCATGCAAGCCAGGCACTCGTCCTCAGGTGCTGTCAATGATGCCTCTGGAATGATTCGTACTATTATTCCTCATAGTCTTGTGAAGGCCATCCTTGCCTCACACAATGAAACAAAGAGCAATCGTTGCTCAAGTATGGCCTCCGCTTCCGAGTGAGCATGCAAGCCAGGCACTGGTCCTCAGGTGCTGTCAATGATGCCTCTGGAATGATTCGTACTATTATTCCTCATAGTCTTGTGAAGGCCATCCTTGCCTCACACAATGAAACAAAGAGCAATCGTTGCTCAAGTATGGCCTCCGCTTCAGAGTTAGCATGGAAGCCAGGCACTCGTCCTCGGGTGCTGTCAATGATGCCTCTGGAATGATTCGTACTATTATTCCTCATAGTCTTGTGAAGGCCATCCTTGCCTCACACAATGAAACAAAGAGCAATCGTTGCTCAAGTATGGCCTCCGCTTCCGAGTAAGCATGCAAGCCAGGCACTCGTCCTCAGGTGCTGTCAATGATGCCTCTGGAATGATTCGTACTATTATTCCTTATAGTCTTGTGAAGGCCATCCTTGCCTCACACAATGAAACAAAGAGCAATCGTTGCTCAAGTATGGCCTCCGCTTCCGAGTAGGCATGCAAGCCAGGCACTCGTCCTCAGGTGCTGTCAATGATGCCTCTGGAATGATTCGTACTATTATTCCTCATAGTCTTGTGAAGGCCATCCTTGCCTCACACAATGAAACAAAGAGCAATCGTTGCTCAAGTATGGCCTCCGCTTCCGAGTGAGCATGCAAGCCAGGCACTCGTCCTCAGGTGCTGTCAATGATGCCTCTGGAATGATTCGTACTATTATTCCTCATAGTCTTGTGAAGGCCATCCTTGCCTCACACAATGAAACAAAGAGCAATCGTTGCTCAAGTATGGCCTCCGCTTCCGAGTGAGCATGCAAGCCAGGCACTCGTCCTCAGGTGCTGTCAATGATGTCTCTGGAATGATTCGTACTATTATTCCTCATAGTCTTGTGAAGGCCATCCTTGCCTCACACAATGAAACAAAGAGCAATCCTTGCTCAAGTATGGCCTCCGCTCCCGAGTGAGCGTGCAAGCCAGGCACTCGTCCTCAGGTGCTGTCAATGATGCCTCTGGAATGATTCGTACTATTATTCCTCATAGTCTTGTGAAGGCCATCCTTGCCTCACACAATGAAACAAAGAGCAATCGTTGCTCAAGTATGGCCTCCGCTTCCGAGTGAGCATGCAAGCCAGGCACTCGTCCTCAGGTGCTGTCAATGATGTCTCTGGAATGATTCGTACTATTATTCCTCATAGTCTTGTGAAGGCCATCCTTGCCTCACACAATGAAACAAAGAGCAATCGTTGCTCAAGTATGGCAATCGTTGCTCAAGTATGGCCTCCGCTTCCGAGTGAGCATGCAAGCCAGGCACTCGTCCTCAGGTGCTGTCAATGATGCCTCTGGAATGATTCGTACTATTATTCCTCATAGTCTTGTGAAGGCCATCCTTGCCTCACACAATGAAACAAAGAGCAATCGTTGCTCAAGTATGGCCTCCGCTTCCGAGTGAGCATGCAAGCCAGGCACTGGTCCTCAGGTGCTGTCAATGATGCCTCTGGAATGATTCGTACTATTATTCCTCATAGTCTTGTGAAGGCCATCCTTGCCTCACACAATGAAACAAAGAGCAATCGTTGCTCAAGTATGGCCTCCGCTTCAGAGTTAGCATGGAAGCCAGGCACTCGTCCTCGGGTGCTGTCAATGATGCCTCTGGAATGATTCGTACTATTATTCCTCATAGTCTTGTGAAGGCCATCCTTGCCTCACACAATGAAACAAAGAGCAATCGTTGCTCAAGTATGGCCTCCGCTTCCGAGTAAGCATGCAAGCCAGGCACTCGTCCTCAGGTGCTGTCAATGATGCCTCTGGAATGATTCGTACTATTATTCCTTATAGTCTTGTGAAGGCCATCCTTGCCTCACACAATGAAACAAAGAGCAATCGTTGCTCAAGTATGGCCTCCGCTTCCGAGTAGGCATGCAAGCCAGGCACTCGTCCTCAGGTGCTGTCAATGATGCCTCTGGAATGATTCGTACTATTATTCCTCATAGTCTTGTGAAGGCCATCCTTGCCTCACACAATGAAACAAAGAGCAATCGTTGCTCAAGTATGGCCTCCGCTTCCGAGTGAGCATGCAAGCCAGGCACTCGTCCTCAGGTGCTGTCAATGATGCCTCTGGAATGATTCGTACTATTATTCCTCATAGTCTTGTGAAGGCCATCCTTGCCTCACACAATGAAACAAAGAGCAATCGTTGCTCAAGTATGGCCTCCGCTTCCGAGTGAGCATGCAAGCCAGGCACTCGTCCTCAGGTGCTGTCAATGATGTCTCTGGAATGATTCGTACTATTATTCCTCATAGTCTTGTGAAGGCCATCCTTGCCTCACACAATGAAACAAAGAGCAATCCTTGCTCAAGTATGGCCTCCGCTCCCGAGTGAGCGTGCAAGCCAGGCACTCGTCCTCAGGTGCTGTCAATGATGCCTCTGGAATGATTCGTACTATTATTCCTCATAGTCTTGTGAAGGCCATCCTTGCCTCACACAATGAAACAAAGAGCAATCGTTGCTCAAGTATGGCCTCCGCTTCCGAGTGAGCATGCAAGCCAGGCACTCGTCCTCGGGTGCTGTCAATGATGTCTCTGGAATGATTCGTACTATTATTCCTCATAGTCTTGTGAAGGCCATCCTTGCCTCACACAATGAAACAAAGAGCAATCGTTGCTCAAGTATGGCCTCCGCTTCCGAGTGAGCATGCAAGCCAGGCACTCGTCCTCAGGTGCTGTCAATGATGTCTCTGGAATGATTCGTACTATTATTCCTCATAGTCTTGTGAAGGCCATCCTTGCCTCACACAATGAAACAAAGAGCAATCGTTGCTCAAGTATGGCAATCGTTGCTCAAGTATGGCCTCCGCTTCCGAGTGAGCATGCAAGCCAGGCACTCGTCCTCAGGTGCTGTCAATGATGCCTCTGGAATGATTCGTACTATTATTCCTCATAGTCTTGTGAAGGCTATCCTTGCCTCACACAATGAAACAAAGAGCAATCGTTGCTCAAGTATGGCCTCCACTTCCGAGTGAGCATACAAGCCAGGCACTCATCCTCAGGTGCTGTCAATGATGCCTCTGGAATGATTCGTACTATTATTCCTCATAGTCTTGTGAAGCCCATCCTTGCCTCACACAATGAAACAAAGAGCAATCGTTGCTCAAGTATGGCCTCTGCTTCCGAGTAAGCATGGAAGCCAGGCACTCGTCCTCATGTGCTGTCAATGATGCCTCTGGAATGATTCGTACTATTATTCCTCATAGTCTTGTGAAGGCCATCCTTGCCTCACACAATGAAACAAAGAGCAATCGTTGCTCAAGTATGGCCTCCGCTTCCGAGTAAGCATGCAAGCCAGGCACTCGTCCTCAGGTGCTGTCAATGATGCCTCTGGAATGATTCGTACTATTATTCCTCATAGTCTTGTGAAGGCCATCCTTGCCTCACACAATGAAACAAAGAGCAATCGTTGCTCAAGTATGGCCTCCGCTTCCGAGTGAGCATGCAAGCCAGGCACTTGTCCTCAGATGCTGTCAATGATGCCTCTGGAATGATTCGTACTATTATTCCTCATAGTCTTGTGAAGGCCATCCTTGCCTCACACAATGAAACAAAGAGCAATCGTTGCTCAAGTATGGCCTCCGCTTCCGAGTGAGCATGCAAGCCAGGCACTCGTCCTCAGGTGCTGTCAATGATGTCTCTGGAATGATTCGTACTATTATTCCTCATAGTCTTGTGAAGGCCATCCTTGCCTCACACAATGAAACAAAGAGCAATCGTTGCTCAAGTATGGCAATCGTTGCTCAAGTATGGCCTCCGCTTCCGAGTGAGCATGCAAGCCAGGCACTCGTCCTCAGGTGCTGTCAATGATGCCTCTGGAATGATTCGTACTATTATTCCTCATAGTCTTGTGAAGGCCATCCTTGCCTCACACAATGAAACAAAGAGCAATCGTTGCTCAAGTATGGCCTCCGCTTCCGAGTGAGCATGCAAGCCAGGCACTGGTCCTCAGGTGCTGTCAATGATGCCTCTGGAATGATTCGTACTATTATTCCTCATAGTCTTGTGAAGGCCATCCTTGCCTCACACAATGAAACAAAGAGCAATCGTTGCTCAAGTATGGCCTCCGCTTCAGAGTTAGCATGGAAGCCAGGCACTCGTCCTCGGGTGCTGTCAATGATACCTCTGGAATGATTCGTACTATTATTCCTCATAGTCTTGTGAAGGCCATCCTTGCCTCACTCAATGAAACAAAGAGCAATCGTTGCTCAAGTATGGCCTCCGCTTCCGAGTAAGCATGCAAGCCAGGCACTCGTCCTCAGGTGCTGTCAATGATGCCTCTGGAATGATTCGTACTATTATTCCTTATAGTCTTGTGAAGGCCATCCTTGCCTCACACAATGAAACAAAGAGCAATCGTTGCTCAAGTATGGCCTCCGCTTCCGAGTAAGCATGCAAGCCAGGCACTCGTCCTCGGGTGCTGTCAATGATGCCTCTGGAATGATTCGTACTATTATTCCTCATAGTCTTGTGAAGGCCATCCTTGCCTCACACAATGAAACAAAGAGCAATCGTTGCTCAAGTATGGCCTCCGCTTCCGAGTAAGCATGCAAGCCAGGCACTCATCCTCAGGTGCTGTCAATGATGCCTCTGGAATGATTCGTACTATTATTCCTCATAGTCTTGTGAAGCCCATCCTTGCCTCACACAATGAAACAAAGAGCAATCGTTGCTCAAGTATGGCCTCTGCTTCCGAGTAAGCATGCAAGCCAGGCACTCGTCCTCGGGTGCTGTCAATGATGCCTCTGGTATGATTCGTACTATTATTCCTCATAGTCTTGTGAAGGCCATCCTTGCCTCACACAATGAAACAAAGAGCAATCGTTGCTCAAGTATGGCCTCCGCTTCCGAGTAAGCATGCAAGCCAGGCACTCGTCCTCAGGTGCTGTCAATGATGCCTCTGGAATGATTCGTACTATTATTCCTCATAGTCTTGTGAAGGCCATCCTTGCCTCACACAATGAAACAAAGAGCAATCGTTGCTCAAGTATGGCCTCCGCTTCCGAGTGAGCATGCAAGCCAGGCACTCGTCCTCAGATGCTGTCAATGATGCCTCTGGAATGATTCGTACTATTATTCCTCATAGTCTTGTGAAGGCCATCCTTGCCTCACACAATGAAACAAAGAGCAATCGTTGCTCAAGTATGGCCTCCGCTTCCGAGTGAGCATGCAAGCCAGGCACTCATCCTCAGGTGCTGTCAATGATGTCTCTGGAATGATTCGTACTATTATTCCTCATAGTCTTGTGAAGGCCATCCTTGCCTCACACAATGAAACAAAGAGCAATCGTTGCTCAAGTATGGCAATCGTTGCTCAAGTATGGCCTCCGCTTCCGAGTGAGCATGCAAGCCAGGCACTCGTCCTCAGGTGCTGTCAATGATGCCTCTGGAATGATTCGTACTATTATTCCTCATAGTCTTGTGAAGGCTATCCTTGCCTCACACAATGAAACAAAGAGCAATCGTTGCTCAAGTATGGCCTCCACTTCCGAGTGAGCATACAAGCCAGGCACTCATCCTCAGGTGCTGTCAATGATGCCTCTGGAATGATTCGTACTATTATTCCTCATAGTCTTGTGAAGCCCATCCTTGCCTCACACAATGAAACAAAGAGCAATCGTTGCTCAAGTATGGCCTCTGCTTCCGAGTAAGCATGGAAGCCAGGCACTCGTCCTCATGTGCTGTCAATGATGCCTCTGGAATGATTCGTACTATTATTCCTCATAGTCTTGTGAAGGCCATCCTTGCCTCACACAATGAAACAAAGAGCAATCGTTGCTCAAGTATGGCCTCCGCTTCCGAGTAAGCATGCAAGCCAGGCACTCGTCCTCAGGTGCTGTCAATGATGCCTCTGGAATGATTCGTACTATTATTCCTCATAGTCTTGTGAAGGCCATCCTTGCCTCACACAATGAAACAAAGAGCAATCGTTGCTCAAGTATGGCCTCCGCTTCCGAGTGAGCATGCAAGCCAGGCACTTGTCCTCAGATGCTGTCAATGATGCCTCTGGAATGATTCGTACTATTATTCCTCATAGTCTTGTGAAGGCCATCCTTGCCTCACACAATGAAACAAAGAGCAATCGTTGCTCAAGTATGGCCTCCGCTTCCGAGTGAGCATGCAAGCCAGGCACTCGTCCTCAGGTGCTGTCAATGATGTCTCTGGAATGATTCGTACTATTATTCCTCATAGTCTTGTGAAGGCCATCCTTGCCTCACACAATGAAACAAAGAGCAATCGTTGCTCAAGTATGGCAATCGTTGCTCAAGTATGGCCTCCGCTTCCGAGTGAGCATGCAAGCCAGGCACTCGTCCTCAGGTGCTGTCAATGATGCCTCTGGAATGATTCGTACTATTATTCCTCATAGTCTTGTGAAGGCCATCCTTGCCTCACACAATGAAACAAAGAGCAATCGTTGCTCAAGTATGGCCTCCGCTTCCGAGTGAGCATGCAAGCCAGGCACTGGTCCTCAGGTGCTGTCAATGATGCCTCTGGAATGATTCGTACTATTATTCCTCATAGTCTTGTGAAGGCCATCCTTGCCTCACACAATGAAACAAAGAGCAATCGTTGCTCAAGTATGGCCTCCGCTTCAGAGTTAGCATGGAAGCCAGGCACTCGTCCTCGGGTGCTGTCAATGATACCTCTGGAATGATTCGTACTATTATTCCTCATAGTCTTGTGAAGGCCATCCTTGCCTCACTCAATGAAACAAAGAGCAATCGTTGCTCAAGTATGGCCTCCGCTTCCGAGTAAGCATGCAAGCCAGGCACTCGTCCTCAGGTGCTGTCAATGATGCCTCTGGAATGATTCGTACTATTATTCCTTATAGTCTTGTGAAGGCCATCCTTGCCTCACACAATGAAACAAAGAGCAATCGTTGCTCAAGTATGGCCTCCGCTTCCGAGTAAGCATGCAAGCCAGGCACTCGTCCTCGGGTGCTGTCAATGATGCCTCTGGAATGATTCGTACTATTATTCCTCATAGTCTTGTGAAGGCCATCCTTGCCTCACACAATGAAACAAAGAGCAATCGTTGCTCAAGTATGGCCTCCGCTTCCGAGTAAGCATGCAAGCCAGGCACTCATCCTCAGGTGCTGTCAATGATGCCTCTGGAATGATTCGTACTATTATTCCTCATAGTCTTGTGAAGCCCATCCTTGCCTCACACAATGAAACAAAGAGCAATCGTTGCTCAAGTATGGCCTCTGCTTCCGAGTAAGCATGCAAGCCAGGCACTCGTCCTCGGGTGCTGTCAATGATGCCTCTGGTATGATTCGTACTATTATTCCTCATAGTCTTGTGAAGGCCATCCTTGCCTCACACAATGAAACAAAGAGCAATCGTTGCTCAAGTATGGCCTCCGCTTCCGAGTAAGCATGCAAGCCAGGCACTCGTCCTCAGGTGCTGTCAATGATGCCTCTGGAATGATTCGTACTATTATTCCTCATAGTCTTGTGAAGGCCATCCTTGCCTCACACAATGAAACAAAGAGCAATCGTTGCTCAAGTATGGCCTCCGCTTCCGAGTGAGCATGCAAGCCAGGCACTCGTCCTCAGATGCTGTCAATGATGCCTCTGGAATGATTCGTACTATTATTCCTCATAGTCTTGTGAAGGCCATCCTTGCCTCACACAATGAAACAAAGAGCAATCGTTGCTCAAGTATGGCCTCCGCTTCCGAGTGAGCATGCAAGCCAGGCACTCATCCTCAGGTGCTGTCAATGATGTCTCTGGAATGATTCGTACTATTATTCCTCATAGTCTTGTGAAGGCCATCCTTGCCTCACACAATGAAACAAAGAGCAATCGTTGCTCAAGTATGGCAATCGTTGCTCAAGTATGGCCTCCGCTTCCGAGTGAGCATGCAAGCCAGGCACTCGTCCTCAGGTGCTGTCAATGATGCCTCTGGAATGATTCGTACTATTATTCCTCATAGTCTTGTGAAGGCCATCCTTGCCTCACACAATGAAACAAAGAGCAATCGTTGCTCAAGTATGGCCTCCGCTTCTGAGTAAGCATGCAAGCCAGGCACTCGTCCTCAGGTGCTGTCAATGATGCCTCTGGAATGATTCGTACCATTATTCCTAATAGTCTTGTGAAGGCCATCCTTGCCTCACACAATGAAACAAAGAGCAATCGTTGCTCAAGTATGGCCTCCGCATCCGAGTGAGCATGCAAGCCAGGCACTCGTCCTCAGGTGCTGTCAATGATGCCTCTGGAATGATTCGTACTATTATTCCTCATAGTCTTGTGAAGGCCATCCTTGCCTCACACAATGAAACAAAGAGCAATCGTTGCTCAAGTATGGCCTCCGCTTCCGAGTAAGCATGCAAGCCAGGCACTCGTCCTCGGGTGCTGTCAATGATGCCTCTGGAATGATTCGTACTATTATTCCTCATAGTCTTGTGAAGGCCATCCTTGCCTCACACAATGAAACAAAGAGCAATCGTTGCTCAAGTATGGCCTCCGCTTCCGAGTAGGCATGCAAGCCAGGCACTCGTCCTCAGGTGCTGTCAATGATGCCTCTGGAATGATTCGTACTATTATTCCTCATAGTCTTGTGAAGGCCATCCTTGCCTCACACAATGAAACAAAGAGCAATCGTTGCTCAAGTATGGCCTCCGCTTCCGAGTGAGCATGCAAGCCAGGCACTCGTCCTCAGGTGCTGTCAATGATGCCTCTGGAATGATTCGTACTATTATTCCTCATAGTCTTGTGAAGGCCATCCTTGCCTCACACAATGAAACAAAGAGCAATCGTTGCTCAAGTATGGCCTCCGCTCCCGAGTGAGCGTGCAAGCCAGGCACTCGTCCTCAGGTGCTGTCAATGATGCCTCTGGAATGATTCGTACTATTATTCCTCATAGTCTTGTGAAGGCCATCCTTGCCTCACACAATGAAACAAAGAGCAATCGTTGCTCAAGTATGGCCTCCGCTTCCGAGTGAGCATGCAAGCCAGGCACTCGTCCTCAGGTGCTGTCAATGATGTCTCTGGAATGATTCGTACTATTATTCCTCATAGTCTTGTGAAGGCCATCCTTGCCTCACACAATGAAACAAAGAGCAATCCTTGCTCAAGTATGGCCTCCGCTCCCGAGTGAGCGTGCAAGCCAGGCACTCGTCCTCAGGTGCTGTCAATGATGCCTCTGGAATGATTCGTACTATTATTCCTCATAGTCTTGTGAAGGCCATCCTTGCCTCACACAATGAAACAAAGAGCAATCGTTGCTCAAGTATGGCCTCCGCTTCCGAGTGAGCATGCAAGCCAGGCACTCGTCCTCAGGTGCTGTCAATGATGTCTCTGGAATGATTCGTACTATTATTCCTCATAGTCTTGTGAAGGCCATCCTTGCCTCACACAATGAAACAAAGAGCAATCGTTGCTCAAGTATGGCAATCGTTGCTCAAGTATGGCCTCCGCTTCCGAGTGAGCATGCAAGCCAGGCACTCGTCCTCAGGTGCTGTCAATGATGCCTCTGGAATGATTCGTACTATTATTCCTCATAGTCTTGTGAAGGCTATCCTTGCCTCACACAATGAAACAAAGAGCAATCGTTGCTCAAGTATGGCCTCCACTTCCGAGTGAGCATACAAGCCAGGCACTCATCCTCAGGTGCTGTCAATGATGCCTCTGGAATGATTCGTACTATTATTCCTCATAGTCTTGTGCAGCCCATCCTTGCCTCACACAATGAAACAAAGAGCAATCGTTGCTCAAGTATGGCCTCTGCTTCCGAGTAAGCATGCAAGCCAGGCACTCGTTCTCGGGTGCTGTCAATGATGCCTCTGGAATGATTCGTACTATTATTCCTCATAGTCTTGTGAAGGCCATCCTTGCCTCACACAATGAAACAAAGAGCAATCGTTGCTCAAGTATGGCCTCCGCTTCCGAGTAAGCATGCAAGCCAGGCACTCGTCCTCAGGTGCTGTCAATGATGCCTCTGGAATGATTCGTACTATTATTCCTCATAGTCTTGAGAAGGCCATCCTTGCCTCACACAATGAAACAAAGAGCAATCGTTGCTCAAGTATGGCCTCCGCTTCCGAGTAAGCATGCAAGCCAGGCACTCGTCCTCGGGTGCTGTCAATGATGCCTCTGGAATGATTCGTACTATTATTCCTCATAGTCTTGTGAAGGCCATCCTTGCCTCACACAATGAAACAAAGAGCAATCGTTGCTCAAGTATGGCCTCCGCTTCCGAGTAGGCATGCAAGCCAGGCACTCGTCCTCAGGTGCTGTCAATGATGCCTCTGGAATGATTCGTACTATTATTCCTCATAGTCTTGTGAAGGCCATCCTTGCCTCACACAATGAAACAAAGAGCAATCGTTGCTCAAGTATGGCCTCCGCTTCCGAGTGAGCATGCAAGCCAGGCACTCGTCCTCAGGTGCTGTCAATGATGCCTCTGGAATGATTCGTACTATTATTCCTCATAGTCTTGTGAAGGCCATCCTTGCCTCACACAATGAAACAAAGAGCAATCCTTGCTCAAGTATGGCCTCCGCTCCCGAGTGAGCGTGCAAGCCAGGCACTCGTCCTCAGGTGCTGTCAATGATGCCTCTGGAATGATTCGTACTATTATTCCTCATAGTCTTGTGAAGGCCATCCTTGCCTCACACAATGAAACAAAGAGCAATCGTTGCTCAAGTATGGCCTCCGCTTCCGAGTGAGCATGCAAGCCAGGCACTCGTCCTCAGGTGCTGTCAATGATGTCTCTGGAATGATTCGTACTATTATTCCTCATAGTCTTGTGAAGGCCATCCTTGCCTCACACAATGAAACAAAGAGCAATCGTTGCTCAAGTATGGCAATCGTTGCTCAAGTATGGCCTCCGCTTCCGAGTGAGCATGCAAGCCAGGCACTCGTCCTCAGGTGCTGTCAATGATGCCTCTGGAATGATTCGTACTATTATTCCTCATAGTCTTGTGAAGGCTATCCTTGCCTCACACAATGAAACAAAGAGCAATCGTTGCTCAAGTATGGCCTCCACTTCCGAGTGAGCATACAAGCCAGGCACTCATCCTCAGGTGCTGTCAATGATGCCTCTGGAATGATTCGTACTATTATTCCTCATAGTCTTGTGCAGCCCATCCTTGCCTCACACAATGAAACAAAGAGCAATCGTTGCTCAAGTATGGCCTCTGCTTCCGAGTAAGCATGCAAGCCAGGCACTCGTTCTCGGGTGCTGTCAATGATGCCTCTGGAATGATTCGTACTATTATTCCTCATAGTCTTGTGAAGGCCATCCTTGCCTCACACAATGAAACAAAGAGCAATCGTTGCTCAAGTATGGCCTCCGCTTCCGAGTAAGCATGCAAGCCAGGCACTCGTCCTCAGGTGCTGTCAATGATGCCTCTGGAATGATTCGTACTATTATTCCTCATAGTCTTGAGAAGGCCATCCTTGCCTCACACAATGAAACAAAGAGCAATCGTTGCTCAAGTATGGCCTCCGCTTCCGAGTAAGCATGCAAGCCAGGCACTCGTCCTCGGGTGCTGTCAATGATGCCTCTGGAATGATTCGTACTATTATTCCTCATAGTCTTGTGAAGGCCATCCTTGCCTCACACAATGAAACAAAGAGCAATCGTTGCTCAAGTATGGCCTCCGCTTCCGAGTAGGCATGCAAGCCAGGCACTCGTCCTCAGGTGCTGTCAATGATGCCTCTGGAATGATTCGTACTATTATTCCTCATAGTCTTGTGAAGGCCATCCTTGCCTCACACAATGAAACAAAGAGCAATCGTTGCTCAAGTATGGCCTCCGCTTCCGAGTGAGCATGCAAGCCAGGCACTCGTCCTCAGGTGCTGTCAATGATGCCTCTGGAATGATTCGTACTATTATTCCTCATAGTCTTGTGAAGGCCATCCTTGCCTCACACAATGAAACAAAGAGCAATCCTTGCTCAAGTATGGCCTCCGCTCCCGAGTGAGCGTGCAAGCCAGGCACTCGTCCTCAGGTGCTGTCAATGATGCCTCTGGAATGATTCGTACTATTATTCCTCATAGTCTTGTGAAGGCCATCCTTGCCTCACACAATGAAACAAAGAGCAATCGTTGCTCAAGTATGGCCTCCGCTTCCGAGTGAGCATGCAAGCCAGGCACTCGTCCTCAGGTGCTGTCAATGATGTCTCTGGAATGATTCGTACTATTATTCCTCATAGTCTTGTGAAGGCCATCCTTGCCTCACACAATGAAACAAAGAGCAATCCTTGCTCAAGTATGGCCTCCGCTCCCGAGTGAGCGTGCAAGCCAGGCACTCGTCCTCAGGTGCTGTCAATGATGCCTCTGGAATGATTCGTACTATTATTCCTCATAGTCTTGTGAAGGCCATCCTTGCCTCACACAATGAAACAAAGAGCAATCGTTGCTCAAGTATGGCCTCCGCTTCCGAGTGAGCATGCAAGCCAGGCACTCGTCCTCAGGTGCTGTCAATGATGTCTCTGGAATGATTCGTACTATTATTCCTCATAGTCTTGTGAAGGCCATCCTTGCCTCACACAATGAAACAAAGAGCAATCGTTGCTCAAGTATGGCAATCGTTGCTCAAGTATGGCCTCCGCTTCCGAGTGAGCATGCAAGCCAGGCACTCGTCCTCAGGTGCTGTCAATGATGCCTCTGGAATGATTCGTACTATTATTCCTCATAGTCTTGTGAAGGCTATCCTTGCCTCACACAATGAAACAAAGAGCAATCGTTGCTCAAGTATGGCCTCCACTTCCGAGTGAGCATACAAGCCAGGCACTCATCCTCAGGTGCTGTCAATGATGCCTCTGGAATGATTCGTACTATTATTCCTCATAGTCTTGTGCAGCCCATCCTTGCCTCACACAATGAAACAAAGAGCAATCGTTGCTCAAGTATGGCCTCTGCTTCCGAGTAAGCATGCAAGCCAGGCACTCGTCCTCGGGTGCTGTCAATGATGCCTCTGGAATGATTCGTACTATTATTCCTCATAGTCTTGTGAAGGCCATCCTTGCCTCACACAATGAAACAAAGAGCAATCGTTGCTCAAGTATGGCCTCCGCTTCCGAGTAAGCATGCAAGCCAGGCACTCGTCCTCAGGTGCTGTCAATGATGCCTCTGGAATGATTCGTACTATTATTCCTCATAGTCTTGTGAAGGCCATCCTTGCCTCACACAATGAAACAAAGAGCAATCGTTGCTCAAGTATGGCCTCCGCTTCCGAGTGAGCATGCAAGCCAGGCACTCGTCCTCAGATGCTGTCAATGATGCCTCTGGAATGATTCGTACTATTATTCCTCATAGTCTTGTGAAGGCCATCCTTGCCTCACACAATGAAACAAAGAGCAATCGTTGCTCAAGTATGGCCTCCGCTTCCGAGTGAGCATGCAAGCCAGGCACTCGTCCTCAGGTGCTGTCAATGATGTCTCTGGAATGATTCGTACTATTATTCCTCATAGTCTTGTGAAGGCCATCCTTGCCTCACACAATGAAACAAAGAGCAATCGTTGCTCAAGTATGGCAATCGTTGCTCAAGTATGGCCTCCGCTTCCGAGTGAGCATGCAAGCCAGGCACTCGTCCTCAGGTGCTGTCAATGATGCCTCTGGAATGATTCGTACTATTATTCCTCATAGTCTTGTGAAGGCCATCCTTGCCTCACACAATGAAACAAAGAGCAATCGTTGCTCAAGTATGGCCTCCGCTTCCGAGTGAGCATGCAAGCCAGGCACTGGTCCTCAGGTGCTGTCAATGATGCCTCTGGAATGATTCGTACTATTATTCCTCATAGTCTTGTGAAGGCCATCCTTGCCTCACACAATGAAACAAAGAGCAATCGTTGCTCAAGTATGGCCTCCGCTTCAGAGTTAGCATGGAAGCCAGGCACTCGTCCTCGGGTGCTGTCAATGATGCCTCTGGAATGATTCGTACTATTATTCCTCATAGTCTTGTGAAGGCCATCCTTGCCTCACACAATGAAACAAAGAGCAATCGTTGCTCAAGTATAGCCTCCGCTTCAGAGTTAGCATGGAAGCCAGGCACTCGTCCTCGGGTGCTGTCAATGATGCCTCTGGAATGATTCGTACTATTATTCCTCATAGTCTTATGAAGGCCATCCTTGCCTCACACAATGGAACAAAGAGCAATCGTTGCTCAAGTATGGCCTCCGCTTCCGAGTAAGCATGCAAGCCAGGCACTCGTCCTCAGGTGCTGTCAATGATGCCTCTGGAATGATTCGTACTATTATTCCTTATAGTCTTGTGAAGGCCATCCTTGCCTCACACAATGAAACAAAGAGCAATCGTTGCTCAAGTATGGCCTCCGCTTCCGAGTAAGCATGCAAGCCAGGCACTCGTCCTCGGGTGCTGTCAATGATGCCTCTGGAATGATTCGTACTATTATTCCTCATAGTCTTGTGAAGGCCATCCTTGCCTCACACAATGAAACAAAGAGCAATCGTTGCTCAAGTATGGCCTCCGCTTCCGAGTAAGCATGCAAGCCAGGCACTCATCCTCAGGTGCTGTCAATGATGCCTCTGGAATGATTCGTACTATTATTCCTCATAGTCTTGTGAAGCCCATCCTTGCCTCACACAATGAAACAAAGAGCAATCGTTGCTCAAGTATGGCCTCTGCTTCCGAGTAAGCATGCAAGCCAGGCACTCGTCCTCGGGTGCTGTCAATGATGCCTCTGGAATGATTCGTACTATTATTCCTCATAGTCTTGTGAAGGCCATCCTTGCCTCACACAATGAAACAAAGAGCAATCGTTGCTCAAGTATGGCCTCCGCTTCCGAGTGAGCATGCAAGCCAGGCACTCGTCCTCAGGTGCTGTCAATGATGTCTCTGGAATGATTCGTACTATTATTCCTCATAGTCTTGTGAAGGCCATCCTTGCCTCACACAATGAAACAAAGAGCAATCGTTGCTCAAGTATGGCAATCGTTGCTCAAGTATGGCCTCCGCTTCCGAGTGAGCATGCAAGCCAGGCACTCGTCCTCAGGTGCTGTCAATGATGCCTCTGGAATGATTCGTACTATTATTCCTCATAGTCTTGTGAAGGCTATCCTTGCCTCACACAATGAAACAAAGAGCAATCGTTGCTCAAGTATGGCCTCCACTTCCGAGTGAGCATACAAGCCAGGCACTCATCCTCAGGTGCTGTCAATGATGCCTCTGGAATGATTCGTACTATTATTCCTCATAGTCTTGTGAAGCCCATCCTTGCCTCACACAATGAAACAAAGAGCAATCGTTGCTCAAGTATGGCCTCTGCTTCCGAGTAAGCATGCAAGCCAGGCACTCGTCCTCATGTGCTGTCAATGATGCCTCTGGAATGATTCGTACTATTATTCCTCATAGTCTTGTGAAGGCCATCCTTGCCTCACACAATGAAACAAAGAGCAATCGTTGCTCAAGTATGGCCTCCGCTTCCGAGTAAGCATGCAAGCCAGGCACTCGTCCTCAGGTGCTGTCAATGATGCCTCTGGAATGATTCGTACTATTATTCCTCATAGTCTTGTGAAGGCCATCCTTGCCTCACACAATGAAACAAAGAGCAATCGTTGCTCAAGTATGGCCTCCGCTTCCGAGTGAGCATGCAAGCCAGGCACTTGTCCTCAGATGCTGTCAATGATGCCTCTGGAATGATTCGTACTATTATTCCTCATAGTCTTGTGAAGGCCATCCTTGCCTCACACAATGAAACAAAGAGCAATCGTTGCTCAAGTATGGCCTCCGCTTCCGAGTGAGCATGCAAGCCAGGCACTCGTCCTCAGGTGCTGTCAATGATGTCTCTGGAATGATTCGTACTATTATTCCTCATAGTCTTGTGAAGGCCATCCTTGCCTCACACAATGAAACAAAGAGCAATCGTTGCTCAAGTATGGCAATCGTTGCTCAAGTATGGCCTCCGCTTCCGAGTGAGCATGCAAGCCAGGCACTCGTCCTCAGGTGCTGTCAATGATGCCTCTGGAATGATTCGTACTATTATTCCTCATAGTCTTGTGAAGGCCATCCTTGCCTCACACAATGAAACAAAGAGCAATCGTTGCTCAAGTATGGCCTCCGCTTCCGAGTGAGCATGCAAGCCAGGCACTGGTCCTCAGGTGCTGTCAATGATGCCTCTGGAATGATTCGTACTATTATTCCTCATAGTCTTGTGAAGGCCATCCTTGCCTCACACAATGAAACAAAGAGCAATCGTTGCTCAAGTATGGCCTCCGCTTCAGAGTTAGCATGGAAGCCAGGCACTCGTCCTCGGGTGCTGTCAATGATACCTCTGGAATGATTCGTACTATTATTCCTCATAGTCTTGTGAAGGCCATCCTTGCCTCACTCAATGAAACAAAGAGCAATCGTTGCTCAAGTATGGCCTCCGCTTCCGAGTAAGCATGCAAGCCAGGCACTCGTCCTCAGGTGCTGTCAATGATGCCTCTGGAATGATTCGTACTATTATTCCTTATAGTCTTGTGAAGGCCATCCTTGCCTCACACAATGAAACAAAGAGCAATCGTTGCTCAAGTATGGCCTCCGCTTCCGAGTAAGCATGCAAGCCAGGCACTCGTCCTCGGGTGCTGTCAATGATGCCTCTGGAATGATTCGTACTATTATTCCTCATAGTCTTGTGAAGGCCATCCTTGCCTCACACAATGAAACAAAGAGCAATCGTTGCTCAAGTATGGCCTCCGCTTCCGAGTAAGCATGCAAGCCAGGCACTCATCCTCAGGTGCTGTCAATGATGCCTCTGGAATGATTCGTACTATTATTCCTCATAGTCTTGTGAAGCCCATCCTTGCCTCACACAATGAAACAAAGAGCAATCGTTGCTCAAGTATGGCCTCTGCTTCCGAGTAAGCATGCAAGCCAGGCACTCGTCCTCGGGTGCTGTCAATGATGCCTCTGGTATGATTCGTACTATTATTCCTCATAGTCTTGTGAAGGCCATCCTTGCCTCACACAATGAAACAAAGAGCAATCGTTGCTCAAGTATGGCCTCCGCTTCCGAGTAAGCATGCAAGCCAGGCACTCATCCTCAGGTGCTGTCAATGATGCCTCTGGAATGATTCGTACTATTATTCCTCATAGTCTTGTGAAGGCCATCCTTGCCTCACACAATGAAACAAAGAGCAATCGTTGCTCAAGTATGGCCTCCGCTTCCGAGTGAGCATGCAAGCCAGGCACTCGTCCTCAGATGCTGTCAATGATGCCTCTGGAATGATTCGTACTATTATTCCTCATAGTCTTGTGAAGGCCATCCTTGCCTCACACAATGAAACAAAGAGCAATCGTTGCTCAAGTATGGCCTCCGCTTCCGAGTGAGCATGCAAGCCAGGCACTCATCCTCAGGTGCTGTCAATGATGTCTCTGGAATGATTCGTACTATTATTCCTCATAGTCTTGTGAAGGCCATCCTTGCCTCACACAATGAAACAAAGAGCAATCGTTGCTCAAGTATGGCAATCGTTGCTCAAGTATGGCCTCCGCTTCCGAGTGAGCATGCAAGCCAGGCACTCGTCCTCAGGTGCTGTCAATGATGCCTCTGGAATGATTCGTACTATTATTCCTCATAGTCTTGTGAAGGCCATCCTTGCCTCACACAATGAAACAAAGAGCAATCGTTGCTCAAGTATGGCCTCCGCTTCTGAGTAAGCATGCAAGCCAGGCACTCGTCCTCAGGTGCTGTCAATGATGCCTCTGGAATGATTCGTACCATTATTCCTAATAATCTTGTGAAGGCCATCCTTGCCTCACACAATGAAACAAAGAGCAATCGTTGCTCAAGTATGGCCTCCGCATCCGAGTGAGCATGCAAGCCAGGCACTCGTCCTCAGGTGCTGTCAATGATGCCTCTGGAATGATTCGTACTATTATTCCTCATAGTCTTGTGAAGGCCATCCTTGCCTCACACAATGAAACAAAGAGCAATCGTTGCTCAAGTATGGCCTCCGCTTCCGAGTAAGCATGCAAGCCAGGCACTCGTCCTCGGGTGCTGTCAATGATGCCTCTGGAATGATTCGTACTATTATTCCTCATAGTCTTGTGAAGGCCATCCTTGCCTCACACAATGAAACAAAGAGCAATCGTTGCTCAAGTATGGCCTCCGCTTCCGAGTAGGCATGCAAGCCAGGCACTCGTCCTCAGGTGCTGTCAATGATGCCTCTGGAATGATTCGTACTATTATTCCTCATAGTCTTGTGAAGGCCATCCTTGCCTCACACAATGAAACAAAGAGCAATCGTTGCTCAAGTATGGCCTCCGCTTCCGAGTGAGCATGCAAGCCAGGCACTCGTCCTCAGGTGCTGTCAATGATGCCTCTGGAATGATTCGTACTATTATTCCTCATAGTCTTGTGAAGGCCATCCTTGCCTCACACAATGAAACAAAGAGCAATCGTTGCTCAAGTATGGCCTCCGCTCCCGAGTGAGCGTGCAAGCCAGGCACTCGTCCTCAGGTGCTGTCAATGATGTCTCTGGAATGATTCGTACTATTATTCCTCATAGTCTTGTGAAGGCCATCCTTGCCTCACACAATGAAACAAAGAGCAATCGTTGCTCAAGTATGGCAATCGTTGCTCAAGTATGGCCTCCGCTTCCGAGTGAGCATGCAAGCCAGGCACTCGTCCTCAGGTGCTGTCAATGATGCCTCTGGAATGATTCGTACTATTATTCCTCATAGTCTTGTGAAGGCCATCCTTGCCTCACACAATGAAACAAAGAGCAATCGTTGCTCAAGTATGGCCTCCGCTTCCGAGTGAGCATGCAAGCCAGGCACTGGTCCTCAGGTGCTGTCAATGATGCCTCTGGAATGATTCGTACTATTATTCCTCATAGTCTTGTGAAGGCCATCCTTGCCTCACACAATGAAACAAAGAGCAATCGTTGCTCAAGTATGGCCTCCGCTTCAGAGTTAGCATGGAAGCCAGGCACTCGTCCTCGGGTGCTGTCAATGATGCCTCTGGAATGATTCGTACTATTATTCCTCATAGTCTTGTGAAGGCCATCCTTGCCTCACACAATGAAACAAAGAGCAATCGTTGCTCAAGTATGGCCTCCGCTTCCGAGTAAGCATGCAAGCCAGGCACTCGTCCTCAGGTGCTGTCAATGATGCCTCTGGAATGATTCGTACTATTATTCCTTATAGTCTTGTGAAGGCCATCCTTGCCTCACACAATGAAACAAAGAGCAATCGTTGCTCAAGTATGGCCTCCGCTTCCGAGTAAGCATGCAAGCCAGGCACTCGTCCTCGGGTGCTGTCAATGATGCCTCTGGAATGATTCGTACTATTATTCCTCATAGTCTTGTGAAGGCCATCCTTGCCTCACACAATGAAACAAAGAGCAATCGTTGCTCAAGTATGGCCTCCGCTTCCGAGTAAGCATGCAAGCCAGGCACTCATCCTCAGGTGCTGTCAATGATGCCTCTGGAATGATTCGTACTATTATTCCTCATAGTCTTGTGAAGCCCATCCTTGCCTCACACAATGAAACAAAGAGCAATCGTTGCTCAAGTATGGCCTCTGCTTCCGAGTAAGCATGCAAGCCAGGCACTCGTCCTCGGGTGCTGTCAATGATGCCTCTGGAATGATTCGTACTATTATTCCTCATAGTCTTGTGAAGGCCATCCTTGCCTCACACAATGAAACAAAGAGCAATCGTTGCTCAAGTATGGCCTCCGCTTCCGAGTAAGCATGCAAGCCAGGCACTCGTCCTCAGGTGCTGTCAATGATGCCTCTGGAATGATTCGTACTATTATTCCTCATAGTCTTGTGAAGGCCATCCTTGCCTCACACAATGAAACAAAGAGCAATCGTTGCTCAAGTATGGCCTCCGCTTCCGAGTGAGCATGCAAGCCAGGCACTCGTCCTCAGATGCTGTCAATGATGCCTCTGGAATGATTCGTACTATTATTCCTCATAGTCTTGTGAAGGCCATCCTTGCCTCACACAATGAAACAAAGAGCAATCGTTGCTCAAGTATGGCCTCCGCTTCCGAGTGAGCATGCAAGCCAGGCACTCATCCTCAGGTGCTGTCAATGATGTCTCTGGAATGATTCGTACTATTATTCCTCATAGTCTTGTGAAGGCCATCCTTGCCTCACACAATGAAACAAAGAGCAATCGTTGCTCAAGTATGGCAATCGTTGCTCAAGTATGGCCTCCGCTTCCGAGTGAGCATGCAAGCCAGGCACTCGTCCTCAGGTGCTGTCAATGATGCCTCTGGAATGATTCGTACTATTATTCCTCATAGTCTTGTGAAGGCCATCCTTGCCTCACACAATGAAACAAAGAGCAATCGTTGCTCAAGTATGGCCTCCGCTTCCGAGTAAGCATGCAAGCCAGGCACTCGTCCTCAGGTGCTGTCAATGATGCCTCTGGAATGATTCGTACCATTATTCCTAATAGTCTTGTGAAGGCCATCCTTGCCTCACACAATGAAACAAAGAGCAATCGTTGCTCAAGTATGGCCTCCGCATCCGAGTGAGCATGCAAGCCAGGCACTCGTCCTCAGGTGCTGTCAATGATGCCTCTGGAATGATTCGTACTATTATTCCTCATAGTCTTGTGAAGGCCATCCTTGCCTCACACAATGAAACAAAGAGCAATCGTTGCTCAAGTATGGCCTCCGCTTCCGAGTAAGCATGCAAGCCAGGCACTCGTCCTCGGGTGCTGTCAATGATGCCTCTGGAATGATTCGTACTATTATTCCTCATAGTCTTGTGAAGGCCATCCTTGCCTCACACAATGAAACAAAGAGCAATCGTTGCTCAAGTATGGCCTCCGCTTCCGAGTAGGCATGCAAGCCAGGCACTCGTCCTCAGGTGCTGTCAATGATGCCTCTGGAATGATTCGTACTATTATTCCTCATAGTCTTGTGAAGGCCATCCTTGCCTCACACAATGAAACAAAGAGCAATCGTTGCTCAAGTATGGCCTCCGCTTCCGAGTGAGCATGCAAGCCAGGCACTCGTCCTCAGGTGCTGTCAATGATGCCTCTGGAATGATTCGTACTATTATTCCTCATAGTCTTGTGAAGGCCATCCTTGCCTCACACAATGAAACAAAGAGCAATCCTTGCTCAAGTATGGCCTCCGCTCCCGAGTGAGCGTGCAAGCCAGGCACTCGTCCTCAGGTGCTGTCAATGATGCCTCTGGAATGATTCGTACTATTATTCCTCATAGTCTTGTGAAGGCCATCCTTGCCTCACACAATGAAACAAAGAGCAATCGTTGCTCAAGTATGGCCTCCGCTTCCGAGTGAGCATGCAAGCCAGGCACTCGTCCTCAGGTGCTGTCAATGATGTCTCTGGAATGATTCGTACTATTATTCCTCATAGTCTTGTGAAGGCCATCCTTGCCTCACACAATGAAACAAAGAGCAATCGTTGCTCAAGTATGGCCTCCGCTCCCGAGTGAGCGTGCAAGCCAGGCACTCGTCCTCAGGTGCTGTCAATGATGCCTCTGGAATGATTCGTACTATTATTCCTCATAGTCTTGTGAAGGCCATCCTTGCCTCACACAATGAAACAAAGAGCAATCGTTGCTCAAGTATGGCCTCCGCTTCCGAGTGAGCATGCAAGCCAGGCACTCGTCCTCAGGTGCTGTCAATGATGTCTCTGGAATGATTCGTACTATTATTCCTCATAGTCTTGTGAAGGCCATCCTTGCCTCACACAATGAAACAAAGAGCAATCGTTGCTCAAGTATGGCAATCGTTGCTCAAGTATGGCCTCCGCTTCCGAGTGAGCATGCAAGCCAGGCACTCGTCCTCAGGTGCTGTCAATGATGCCTCTGGAATGATTCGTACTATTATTCCTCATAGTCTTGTGAAGGCTATCCTTGCCTCACACAATGAAACAAAGAGCAATCGTTGCTCAAGTATGGCCTCCACTTCCGGGTGAGCATACAAGCCAGGCACTCATCCTCAGGTGCTGTCAATGATGCCTCTGGAATGATTCGTACTATTATTCCTCATAGTCTTGTGCAGCCCATCCTTGCCTCACACAATGAAACAAAGAGCAATCGTTGCTCAAGTATGGCCTCTGCTTCCGAGTAAGCATGCAAGCCAGGCACTCGTCCTCGGGTGCTGTCAATGATGCCTCTGGAATGATTCGTACTATTATTCCTCATAGTCTTGTGAAGGCCATCCTTGCCTCACACAATGAAACAAAGAGCAATCGTTGCTCAAGTATGGCCTCCGCTTCCGAGTAAGCATGGAAGCCAGGCACTCGTCCTCAGGTGCTGTCAATGATGCCTCTGGAATGATTCGTACTATTATTCCTCATAGTCTTGTGAAGGCCATCCTTGCCTCACACAATGAAACAAAGAGCAATCGTTGCTCAAGTATGGCCTCCGCTTCCGAGTGAGCATGCAAGCCAGGCACTCGTCCTCAGATGCTGTCAATGATGCCTCTGGAATGATTCGTACTATTATTCCTCATAGTCTTGTGAAGGCCATCCTTGCCTCACACAATGAAACAAAGAGCAATCGTTGCTCAAGTATGGCCTCCGCTTCCGAGTGAGCATGCAAGCCAGGCACTCGTCCTCAGGTGCTGTCAATGATGTCTCTGGAATGATTCGTACTATTATTCCTCATAGTCTTGTGAAGGCCATCCTTGCCTCACACAATGAAACAAAGAGCAATCGTTGCTCAAGTATGGCAATCGTTGCTCAAGTATGGCCTCCGCTTCCGAGTGAGCATGCAAGCCAGGCACTCGTCCTCAGGTGCTGTCAATGATGCCTCTGGAATGATTCGTACTATTATTCCTCATAGTCTTGTGAAGGCCATCCTTGCCTCACACAATGAAACAAAGAGCAATCGTTGCTCAAGTATGGCCTCCGCTTCCGAGTGAGCATGCAAGCCAGGCACTGGTCCTCAGGTGCTGTCAATGATGCCTCTGGAATGATTCGTACTATTATTCCTCATAGTCTTGTGAAGGCCATCCTTGCCTCACACAATGAAACAAAGAGCAATCGTTGCTCAAGTATGGCCTCCGCTTCAGAGTTAGCATGGAAGCCAGGCACTCGTCCTCGGGTGCTGTCAATGATGCCTCTGGAATGATTCGTACTATTATTCCTCATAGTCTTGTGAAGGCCATCCTTGCCTCACACAATGAAACAAAGAGCAATCGTTGCTCAAGTATAGCCTCCGCTTCAGAGTTAGCATGGAAGCCAGGCACTCGTCCTCGGGTGCTGTCAATGATGCCTCTGGAATGATTCGTACTATTATTCCTCATAGTCTTATGAAGGCCATCCTTGCCTCACACAATAAAACAAAGAGCAATCGTTGCTCAAGTATGGCCTCCGCTTCCGAGTAAGCATGCAAGCCAGGCACTCGTCCTCAGGTGCTGTCAATGATGCCTCTGGAATGATTCGTACTATTATTCCTTATAGTCTTGTGAAGGCCATCCTTGCCTCACACAATGAAACAAAGAGCAATCGTTGCTCAAGTATGGCCTCCGCTTCCGAGTAAGCATGCAAGCCAGGCACTCGTCCTCGGGTGCTGTCAATGATGCCTCTGGAATGATTCGTACTATTATTCCTCATAGTCTTGTGAAGGCCATCCTTGCCTCACACAATGAAACAAAGAGCAATCGTTGCTCAAGTATGGCCTCCGCTTCCGAGTAAGCATGCAAGCCAGGCACTCATCCTCAGGTGCTGTCAATGATGCCTCTGGAATGATTCGTACTATTATTCCTCATAGTCTTGTGAAGCCCATCCTTGCCTCACACAATGAAACAAAGAGCAATCGTTGCTCAAGTATGGCCTCTGCTTCCGAGTAAGCATGCAAGCCAGTCACTCGTCCTCGGGTGCTTTCAATGATGCCTCTGGAATGATTCGTACTATTATTCCTCATAGTCTTGTGAAGGCCATCCTTGCCTCACACAATGAAACAAAGAGCAATCCTTGCTCAAGTATGGCCTCCGCTCCCGAGTGAGCGTGCAAGCCAGGCACTCGTCCTCAGGTGCTGTCAATGATGCCTCTGGAATGATTCGTACTATTATTCCTCATAGTCTTGTGAAGGCCATCCTTGCCTCACACAATGAAACAAAGAGCAATCGTTGCTCAAGTATGGCCTCCGCTTCCGAGTGAGCATGCAAGCCAGGCACTCGTCCTCAGGTGCTGTCAATGATGTCTCAGGAATGATTCGTACTATTATTCCTCATAGTCTTGTGAAGGCCATCCTTGCCTCACACAATGAAACAAAGAGCAATCGTTGCTCAAGTATGGCAATCGTTGCTCAAGTATGGCCTCCGCTTCCGAGTGAGCATGCAAGCCAGGCACTCGTCCTCAGGTGCTGTCAATGATGCCTCTGGAATGATTCGTACTATTATTCCTCATAGTCTTGTGAAGGCTATCCTTGCCTCACACAATGAAACAAAGAGCAATCGTTGCTCAAGTATGGCCTCCACTTCCGAGTGAGCATACAAGCCAGGCACTCATCCTCAGGTGCTGTCAATGATGCCTCTGGAATGATTCGTACTATTATTCCTCATAGTCTTGTGCAGCCCATCCTTGCCTCACACAATGAAACAAAGAGCAATCGTTGCTCAAGTATGGCCTCTGCTTCCGAGTAAGCATGCAAGCCAGGCACTCGTCCTCGGGTGCTGTCAATGATGCCTCTGGAATGATTCGTACTATTATTCCTCATAGTCTTGTGAAGGCCATCCTTGCCTCACACAATGAAACAAAGAGCAATCGTTGCTCAAGTATGGCCTCCGCTTCCGAGTAAGCATGGAAGCCAGGCACTCGTCCTCAGGTGCTGTCAATGATGCCTCTGGAATGATTCGTACTATTATTCCTCATAGTCTTGTGAAGGCCATCCTTGCCTCACACAATGAAACAAAGAGCAATCGTTGCTCAAGTATGGCCTCCGCTTCCGAGTGAGCATGCAAGCCAGGCACTCGTCCTCAGATGCTGTCAATGATGCCTCTGGAATGATTCGTACTATTATTCCTCATAGTCTTGTGAAGGCCATCCTTGCCTCACACAATGAAACAAAGAGCAATCGTTGCTCAAGTATGGCCTCCGCTTCCGAGTGAGCATGCAAGCCAGGCACTCGTCCTCAGGTGCTGTCAATGATGTCTCTGGAATGATTCGTACTATTATTCCTCATAGTCTTGTGAAGGCCATCCTTGCCTCACACAATGAAACAAAGAGCAATCGTTGCTCAAGTATGGCAATCGTTGCTCAAGTATGGCCTCCGCTTCCGAGTGAGCATGCAAGCCAGGCACTCGTCCTCAGGTGCTGTCAATGATGCCTCTGGAATGATTCGTACTATTATTCCTCATAGTCTTGTGAAGGCCATCCTTGCCTCACACAATGAAACAAAGAGCAATCGTTGCTCAAGTATGGCCTCCGCTTCCGAGTGAGCATGCAAGCCAGGCACTGGTCCTCAGGTGCTGTCAATGATGCCTCTGGAATGATTCGTACTATTATTCCTCATAGTCTTGTGAAGGCCATCCTTGCCTCACACAATGAAACAAAGAGCAATCGTTGCTCAAGTATGGCCTCCGCTTCAGAGTTAGCATGGAAGCCAGGCACTCGTCCTCGGGTGCTGTCAATGATGCCTCTGGAATGATTCGTACTATTATTCCTCATAGTCTTGTGAAGGCCATCCTTGCCTCACACAATGAAACAAAGAGCAATCGTTGCTCAAGTATAGCCTCCGCTTCAGAGTTAGCATGGAAGCCAGGCACTCGTCCTCGGGTGCTGTCAATGATGCCTCTGGAATGATTCGTACTATTATTCCTCATAGTCTTATGAAGGCCATCCTTGCCTCACACAATGAAACAAAGAGCAATCGTTGCTCAAGTATGGCCTCCGCTTCCGAGTAAGCATGCAAGCCAGGCACTCGTCCTCAGGTGCTGTCAATGATGCCTCTGGAATGATTCGTACTATTATTCCTTATAGTCTTGTGAAGGCCATCCTTGCCTCACACAATGAAACAAAGAGCAATCGTTGCTCAAGTATGGCCTCCGCTTCCGAGTAAGCATGCAAGCCAGGCACTCGTCCTCGGGTGCTGTCAATGATGCCTCTGGAATGATTCGTACTATTATTCCTCATAGTCTTGTGAAGGCCATCCTTGCCTCACACAATGAAACAAAGAGCAATCGTTGCTCAAGTATGGCCTCCGCTTCCGAGTAAGCATGCAAGCCAGGCACTCATCCTCAGGTGCTGTCAATGATGCCTCTGGAATGATTCGTACTATTATTCCTCATAGTCTTGTGAAGCCCATCCTTGCCTCACACAATGAAACAAAGAGCAATCGTTGCTCAAGTATGGCCTCTGCTTCCGAGTAAGCATGCAAGCCAGGCACTCGTCCTCGGGTGCTGTCAATGATGCCTCTGGAATGATTCGTACTATTATTCCTCATAGTCTTGTGAAGGCCATCCTTGCCTCACACAATGAAACAAAGAGCAATCGTTGCTCAAGTATGGCCTCCGCTTCCGAGTAAGCATGCAAGCCAGGCACTCGTCCTCAGGTGCTGTCAATGATGCCTCTGGAATGATTCGTACTATTATTCCTCATAGTCTTGTGAAGGCCATCCTTGCCTCACACAATGAAACAAAGAGCAATCGTTGCTCAAGTATGGCCTCCGCTTCCGAGTGAGCATGCAAGCCAGGCACTCATCCTCAGGTGCTGTCAATGATGCCTCTGGAATGATTCGTACTATTATTCCTCATAGTCTTGTGAAGCCCATCCTTGCCTCACACAATGAAACAAAGAGCAATCGTTGCTCAAGTATGGCCTCTGCTTCCGAGTAAGCATGCAAGCCAGGCACTCGTCCTCGGGTGCTGTCAATGATGCCTCTGGAATGATTCGTACTATTATTCCTCATAGTCTTGTGAAGGCCATCCTTGCCTCACACAATGAAACAAAGAGCAATCGTTGCTCAAGTATGGCCTCCGCTTCCGAGTAAGCATGCAAGCCAGGCACTCATCCTCAGGTGCTGTCAATGATGCCTCTGGAATGATTCGTACTATTATTCCTCATAGTCTTGTGCAGCCCATCCTTGCCTCACACAATGAAACAAAGAGCAATCGTTGCTCAAGTATGGCCTCTGCTTCCGAGTAAGCATGCAAGCCAGGCACTCGTCCTCGGGTGCTGTCAATGATGCCTCTGGAATGATTCGTACTATTATTCCTCATAGTCTTGTGAAGGCCATCCTTGCCTCACACAATGAAACAAAGAGCAATCGTTGCTCAAGTATGGCCTCCGCTTCCGAGTAAGCATGGAAGCCAGGCACTCGTCCTCAGGTGCTGTCAATGATGCCTCTGGAATGATTCGTACTATTATTCCTCATAGTCTTGTGAAGGCCATCCTTGCCTCACACAATGAAACAAAGAGCAATCGTTGCTCAAGTATGGCCTCCGCTTCCGAGTGAGCATGCAAGCCAGGCACTCGTCCTCAGGTGCTGTCAATGATGTCTCTGGAATGATTCGTACTATTATTCCTCATAGTCTTGTGAAGGCCATCCTTGCCTCACACAATGAAACAAAGAGCAATCGTTGCTCAAGTATGGCAATCGTTGCTCAAGTATGGCCTCCGCTTCCGAGTGAGCATGCAAGCCAGGCACTCGTCCTCAGGTGCTGTCAATGATGCCTCTGGAATGATTCGTACTATTATTCCTCATAGTCTTGTGAAGGCCATCCTTGCCTCACACAATGAAACAAAGAGCAATCGTTGCTCAAGTATGGCCTCCGCTTCCGAGTGAGCATGCAAGCCAGGCACTGGTCCTCAGGTGCTGTCAATGATGCCTCTGGAATGATTCGTACTATTATTCCTCATAGTCTTGTGAAGGCCATCCTTGCCTCACACAATGAAACAAAGAGCAATCGTTGCTCAAGTATGGCCTCCGCTTCAGAGTTAGCATGGAAGCCAGGCACTCGTCCTCGGGTGCTGTCAATGATGCCTCTGGAATGATTCGTACTATTATTCCTCATAGTCTTGTGAAGGCCATCCTTGCCTCACACAATGAAACAAAGAGCAATCGTTGCTCAAGTATAGCCTCCGCTTCAGAGTTAGCATGGAAGCCAGGCACTCGTCCTCGGGTGCTGTCAATGATGCCTCTGGAATGATTCGTACTATTATTCCTCATAGTCTTATGAAGGCCATCCTTGCCTCACACAATGAAACAAAGAGCAATCGTTGCTCAAGTATGGCCTCCGCTTCCGAGTAAGCATGCAAGCCAGGCACTCGTCCTCAGGTGCTGTCAATGATGCCTCTGGAATGATTCGTACTATTATTCCTTATAGTCTTGTGAAGGCCATCCTTGCCTCACACAATGAAACAAAGAGCAATCGTTGCTCAAGTATGGCCTCCGCTTCCGAGTAAGCATGCAAGCCAGGCACTCGTCCTCGGGTGCTGTCAATGATGCCTCTGGAATGATTCGTACTATTATTCCTCATAGTCTTGTGAAGGCCATCCTTGCCTCACACAATGAAACAAAGAGCAATCGTTGCTCAAGTATGGCCTCCGCTTCCGAGTAAGCATGCAAGCCAGGCACTCATCCTCAGGTGCTGTCAATGATGCCTCTGGAATGATTCGTACTATTATTCCTCATAGTCTTGTGAAGCCCATCCTTGCCTCACACAATGAAACAAAGAGCAATCGTTGCTCAAGTATGGCCTCTGCTTCCGAGTAAGCATGCAAGCCAGGCACTCGTCCTCGGGTGCTGTCAATGATGCCTCTGGAATGATTCGTACTATTATTCCTCATAGTCTTGTGAAGGCCATCCTTGCCTCACACAATGAAACAAAGAGCAATCGTTGCTCAAGTATGGCCTCCGCTTCCGAGTAAGCATGCAAGCCAGGCACTCGTCCTCAGGTGCTGTCAATGATGCCTCTGGAATGATTCGTACTATTATTCCTCATAGTCTTGTGAAGGCCATCCTTGCCTCACACAATGAAACAAAGAGCAATCGTTGCTCAAGTATGGCCTCCGCTTCCGAGTGAGCATGCAAGCCAGGCACTCATCCTCAGGTGCTGTCAATGATGCCTCTGGAATGATTCGTACTATTATTCCTCATAGTCTTGTGAAGCCCATCCTTGCCTCACACAATGAAACAAAGAGCAATCGTTGCTCAAGTATGGCCTCTGCTTCCGAGTAAGCATGCAAGCCAGGCACTCGTCCTCGGGTGCTGTCAATGATGCCTCTGGAATGATTCGTACTATTATTCCTCATAGTCTTGTGAAGGCCATCCTTGCCTCACACAATGAAACAAAGAGCAATCGTTGCTCAAGTATGGCCTCCGCTTCCGAGTAAGCATGCAAGCCAGGCACTCATCCTCAGGTGCTGTCAATGATGCCTCTGGAATGATTCGTACTATTATTCCTCATAGTCTTGTGAAGGCCATCCTTGCCTCACACAATGAAACAAAGAGCAATCGTTGCTCAAGTATGGCCTCCGCTTCCGAGTGAGCATGCAAGCCAGGCACTCGTCCTCAGATGCTGTCAATGATGCCTCTGGAATGATTCGTACTATTATTCCTCATAGTCTTGTGAAGGCCATCCTTGCCTCACACAATGAAACAAAGAGCAATCGTTGCTCAAGTATGGCCTCCGCTTCCGAGTGAGCATGCAAGCCAGGCACTCATCCTCAGGTGCTGTCAATGATGTCTCTGGAATGATTCGTACTATTATTCCTCATAGTCTTGTGAAGGCCATCCTTGCCTCACACAATGAAACAAAGAGCAATCGTTGCTCAAGTATGGCAATCGTTGCTCAAGTATGGCCTCCGCTTCCGAGTGAGCATGCAAGCCAGGCACTCGTCCTCAGGTGCTGTCAATGATGCCTCTGGAATGATTCGTACTATTATTCCTCATAGTCTTGTGAAGGCCATCCTTGCCTCACACAATGAAACAAAGAGCAATCGTTGCTCAAGTATGGCCTCCGCTTCCGAGTGAGCATGCAAGCCAGGCACTGGTCCTCAGGTGCTGTCAATGATGCCTCTGGAATGATTCGTACTATTATTCCTCATAGTCTTGTGAAGGCCATCCTTGCCTCACACAATGAAACAAAGAGCAATCGTTGCTCAAGTATGGCCTCCGCTTCAGAGTTAGCATGGAAGCCAGGCACTCGTCCTCGGGTGCTGTCAATGATGCCTCTGGAATGATTCGTACTATTATTCCTCATAGTCTTGTGAAGGCCATCCTTGCCTCACACAATGAAACAAAGAGCAATCGTTGCTCAAGTATGGCCTCCGCTTCCGAGTAAGCATGCAAGCCAGGCACTCGTCCTCAGGTGCTGTCAATGATGCCTCTGGAATGATTCGTACTATTATTCCTCATAGTCTTGTGAAGGCCATCCTTGCCTCACACAATGAAACAAAGAGCAATCGTTGCTCAAGTATGGCCTCCGCTTCCGAGTGAGCATGCAAGCCAGGCACTCATCCTCAGGTGCTGTCAATGATGCCTCTGGAATGATTCGTACTATTATTCCTCATAGTCTTGTGAAGGCCATCCTTGCCTCACACAATGAAACAAAGAGCAATCGTTGCTCAAGTATGGCCTCCGCTTCTGAGTGAGCATGCAAGCCAGGCACTCGTCCTCAGGTGCTGTCAATGATGCCTCTGGAATGATTCGTACTATTATTCCTCATAGTCTTGTGAAGGCCATCCTTGCCTCACACAATGAAACAAAGAGCAATCGTTGCTCAAGTATGGCCTCCGCTTCCGAGTGAGCATGCAAGCCAGGCACTCGTCCTCGGGTGCTGTCAATGATGCCTCTGGAATGATTCGTGATATTATTCCTTATAGTCTTGTGAAGGCCATCCTTGCCTCACACAATGAAACAAAGAGCAATAGTTGCTCAAGTATGGCCTCCGCTTCCGAGTAAGCATGCAAGCCCGACACTCGTCCTCAGGTGCTGTCTATTATGATAGATAGATAGCTGGTTTGATAGATAGCTGGTTCAAACGATAGATAGGTGTTTCAATAGCTAGATGGATAGTTTGATAGATAGCTGGTTCAATACATATCCAGATAGCTGGTTTATTTGATAGATAGATAGCTGGTTCGATAGATAGAAAGATGGTTCAATAGATAGATAGATAGATGGTTTGATAGATAGATAGATGGTTCAATAGAAAGATGTTTGAAAGATTATTTTGAAAATTTGCTTATGTCAGGGGGCAATCATCAAATGATGTCAGGCTCTTAAGGCTGCTGTTTTTATCATCCACCACTGAGTACATTATGCTGGCATTTTTTTTGATCATTAATCTGTATATCAATGACTGACACCAGTACCTCCTCATAGCATTTGACTGGGGCACCTCATAGCCTAAAGAACCTTCTTTGCATAGGCATCCCTTCACATTTTTTTATCATACACCTCTATACGAATACCTGATGCCGGCAATTTTTTTAATCATTAATCTGTATGTCAGGGCCTGACACTGGCTCCTCATCATAGCGTTTGGCCTCCTCAGCAGAGTTGTTTTTATAATTTATTCTCATTCATGTGCTTTACCGGTACTCTCTGTCAGTATGCTTCATTCACTGCCCAATAGTTCTTTTAAAATGCAGACTTACTGTTTAGAAATCATCACAAATGAATACTGAACGTAAATTGTAACTGGATTTCCTCATACGTCGCGCATGAAACCCCTTGTGACGTTTTTATGCAAGTATTCTCACTCCCAATCACTGGTGCGCTGACGATGCACCTATATCATGGTTTCAAGACTAAATACCACAAAGCTGTCATGTGCATTTTACTCATCAATTCCCTGCACTCACAACCCAATATTCTTTTAAAGTGCAGGTTACTTTCTATATGTATAGTGAATGCAAATTGTTACCATATTTGCCCATGTTGTGCGCTTAAAACCCCATCCAATTTTTTTTATGCAAGTATTTTTGCTCCAGTGAGTGCTTGATGCCAGGTCTGCGTTGGTGTGGCACCCTGCTCGCCTTATAAGAGGGGGATGTTTAAATCATTCTATGATTACCATGCATTTTTTTTATTATTAATCTGTATATTAGTGGCTGACACGGCTCCTCATAGCATTTGTCCACGTCTGCATTTATATGATGGCTGTTGTTAAGTGGTGTATCTCAATTGTCAGCAGCATGTGATGGCGATAACAAAGGAAGCGATCGTCATTTTTTTTTCATATGAAGCAGATGCCTGTATTTTTTTATCATTAATCTGTATTTCAGGGCCTGACTCCGTTACCTCCTAATAGGATTAAGAACTTCCTTCGCATAGGCCTGCCACCACAGTTTTTATCATCCACCGCTATTTGTACATTGTTCTGGCATATTCTTTAATCATTAATCTGTATATCAGTCACTGACACCGGTACCTCCTCATAGCATTTGACTGGGGCACCTAATAGCCTAAGGAACCTCCTTTGCATAGGCATCCCTTCACATCTTTTTATCATCCACCTCTTTACGAATACCTGATGCCGGCAATTTTCTTATCATTGATCTGTATGTCAGGGCCTGAGACTGGCTCCTCATCATAGCGTTTGGCCTCCTCAGCAGAGTTGGGAACTTCATAGGCTTCCGTCCATGTTTTTATAATTTATTCTCATTCATGTGCTTTACCGGTACTCCCTGTCAGTTCGCTTCATTCACTGCCCAATAGTTCTTTTAAAATGCAGACTTACTGTTTAGAAATCATCACAAATGAATACTGAACATAAATTGTAACTGGATTTCCTCATACGTCATGCTAGAAACCCCTTGCAACGTTTTTATGCAAGTATTCTCACTCCAATCACTGGTGCGCTGACAATGCACCTATATCAGGGTGTCAAGACTAAATCCCACAAAGCTGTCATGTGCATTTTACTCATCAATTCCCTGCACTCACAACCCAATATTCTTTTAAGGTGCAGGTTACTTTCTATATGTATAGTGAATGCAAATTGTTACCATATTTGCCTATGTCGTGCGCTTAAAACCCCATCCAATTTTTTTTATGCAAGTATTTTTGCTCCAGTGAGTGCATGATGCCAGGTCTGCGTTGGTGTGGCACCTTGCTTGCCTTATAAGAGGAGGGGGATGTTTAAATCTTTCTATGATTACCATGCATTTTTAAAATTATTAATCTGTATATTAGTGGCTGACACGGCTCCTCATAGCATTTGACCACGGCACCTCATAGCATAAAGAACCTCCTTTACATAGGCCTTCTTCCATGGTTTTTATCATTCACCTCTGAATACCTGATGTGCTGGCATATTTTTATCATTAATCTATGTTTTGCTTGACACTGGCACCCAACTCATAGCTTTTAGCCTCACTCAGCAGCTGTGGGAACCTCCTTTGCCAAGGACTCTGTTCACGGTTTTTATCATCTGTCTTGAATTACATTATTGCTTGGCGTCGTTTTGTTCATGGGTCGTTTCTTTGTTTTCGATTTTTGGTTTTTATTGTTCGGTAGTTTTTAGCTGTTTTGTTCGCTAGCAAAATCTCATTTTCGTTCTGGTTTCTGGTATTTCTGTCTGTCATTGATCACAGGTTGGGGGTCTCTTTGGTCATGTTTTATTGGTTTGATTGTGTCTGCGGTTTCATTTTACATTCAATCCATTTCTATGTGCACGCTTTTAGACAATGGTTTCAATTTGTTTATTTTTGTTTTACCTTCTTTGTCTTTATGTAAGTATTTATAGAGAATGGTAATAATATAATTTTTTTTTCATCTTACCTAAGAGTTTGTTTTAACAGAGTTACTCCGTGACTGTGTTTTCTAACTCATAAGAGTTTGTTTAAACAGTGTTACTCAGTGACTGTGTTTTCCAACTCACAAGAGTTTGGTTGAACACAGTTACTCAGTGACTGTGTTTTAGAACTCGCGAGTGCCAATATAATGTTTTATGTCTTTGGTAATATTTATTGGTGCTGTAAGAATTCCAAACAATAAGCGTTAATATTCTCAAACCATTCAACTAAATTAATTGTTCTGCAGTTCCAAATCTAAGGAATGGTTTTCTTGTAGCTGTTGCTAAATCTTCTGTTTTGGCAAAGAAGATAAGTTGGTATATGTTTAGTTTCCAAAATTACTGCAGAATGATAACAGGTACTTTACATGTAAGCTACTCACAGAAATTTAATTCACCATTTGGCTCTTGAAGTGACTGTTAGACCCCAGAGATTTGCTGGTCGCACAATATGTGCAGTTACTGAAAGGGATTAAGAAGGAACTGGCCTTTTCTTTTCAGCCTTAAAGGATGTGATAGCTTTGTAGAGCACCTGCCAACCACATTTTTGAGGAGCGAAATGGGAAGATGAAGTGGAAAATAGAGCCTCTCATCTTTCAAGTCTTGCAGGAATCCTCCACGTGGACTCCTTGGGCATAACTAAAAAATGTTATGGCAGAATCCTGCAAGGCGAATTTTTAGTGTGCAATAGGAGTTTAGCACCTCCCGGGGAACCCAGCTAAGCTGGTTTGGAACCCAGCTCTCCTTCTAAAGGAAGGGGGATGTTTAAACTGGTTAAGATTACCATGCACCTAAACGATCCCGGATCCGCCGTGGCCTAGTGGTTACGATGCCTGGCTCCCAAGCATGAGTTCTCAGGTTCGAGTCTCTGCTGGATCCCCAAGCGGGTTGGCCTGGTCGCTATATAAATGTTCGGCGTTGTGGAGGGCTGTCTATGGTCTTTCTGCAACAGAAAGACCCCTTGGAACTATTCGTGAAGAGCAGGGAATTTCTTCCCGGTTCCGGATTTCTATCTTGATATGACCTAAGCTGTGAAAGCGACGTAAAACCCAATTCCTTCCTTCCTTCCTTTGGATGATAAGTATCTGATGTTGCATTTTGGGACCCTTGTTTGATCTAGGTCGGACTGTGGGTGTTTTATGTTTGTTTTTTTTATCTTCATTTTCTCTGCATTTATATGATGGCTGTTAAGTGGTGCATCATAATTGTCAGCAGGGTCTGATAGTGATAACAAAGCAAGCGATCGTCATTTTTTTTCATATAAAGCAGATGCCGGTATTTTTTTTATCATTAATCTGTATTTCAGGGCCTGACTCTGTCACTTCCTCATAGAATTAAGAACTTCCTTCGCATAGGCCTGCTACCACAGTTTTTATCATCCACCGCTATGAGTACATTGTGCTTGCATTTTCTTTAATCATTAATCTGTATATCAGTGACTGACACCGGTACCTCCTCATAGCATTTGACTGGGGCACCTCATAGCCTAAAGAACCTCCTTTGCATAGGCATCCCTTCACATCTTTTTATCATCCACCTCTATACGAATACCTGATGCTGGAAATTTTTTTATCATTGATCTGTATGTCAGGGCCTGAGACTGGCTCCTCATCATAGCGTTTGGCCTCCTCAGCAGAGTTGGGAACTTCATAGGCTTCCCTCCATGTTTTTATCATTTATTCTCATTCATGTGCTATACCGGTCAGTTCGCTTCATTCACTGCCCAATAGTTCTTTTAAAATGCAGACTTACTGTTTAGAAATCATCACAAATGAATACTGAACATCCTCAGGTGCTGTCAATGATGCCTCTGGAATGATTCGTACTATTATTCCTCATAGTCTTGTGAAGGCCATCCTTTCCTCACACAATGAAACAAAGAGCAATCGTTGCTCAAGTATGGCCTCCGCTTCCGAGTGAGCATGCAAGCCAGGCACTCGTCCTCAGGTGCTGTCAATGATGTCTCTGGAATGATTCATACTATTATTCCTCATAGTCTTGTGAAGGCCATCCTTGCCTCACACAATGAAACAAAGAGCAATCGTTGCTCAAGTATGGCAATCGTTGCTCAAGTATGGCCTCCGCTTCCGAGTGAGCATGCAAGCCAGGCACTCATCCTCAGGTGCTGTCAATGATGCCTCTGGATTGATTCGTACTATTATTCCTCATAGTCTTGTGAAGGCCATCCTTGCCTCACACAATGAAACAAAGAGCAATCGTTGCTCAAGTATGGCCTCCGCTTCCGAGTAAGCATGCAAGCCAGGCACTTGTCCTCGGGTGCTGTCAATGATGCCTCTGGAATGATTCGTACTATTATTCCTCATAGTCTTGTGAAGGCCATCCTTGCCTCACACAATGAAACAAAGAGCAATCGTTGCTCAAGTATGGCCTCCGCTTCCGAGTAAGCATGCAAGCCAGGCACTCGTCCTCAGGTGCTGTCAATGATGCCTCTGGAATGATTCGAACTATTATTCCTCATAGTCTTGTGAAGGCCATCCTTGCCTCACACAATGAAACAAAGAGCAATCGTTGCTCAAGTATGGCCTCCGCTTCCGAGTGAGCATGCAAGCCAGGCACTCGTCCTCAGATGCTGTCAATGATGCCTCTGGAATGATTCGTACTATTATTCCTCATAGTCTTGTGAAGGCCATCCTTGCCTCACACAATGAAACAAAGAGCAATCGTTGCTCAAGTATGGCCTCCGCTTCCGAGTGAGCATGCAAGCCAGGCACTCGTCCTCAGGTGCTGTCAATGATGTCTCTGGAATGATTCGTACTATTATTCCTCATAGTCTTGTGAAGGCCATCCTTGCCTCACACAATGAAACAAAGAGCAATCGTTGCTCAAGTATGGCAATCGTTGCTCAAGTATGGCCTCCGCTTCCGAGTGGGCATGCAAGCCAGGCACTCGTCCTCAGGTGCTGTCAACGATGCCTCTGGAATGATTCGTACTATTATTCCTCATAGTCTTGTGAAGGCCGTCCTTGCCTCACACAATGAAACAAAGAGCAATTGTTGCTCAAGTATGGCCTCCGCTTCGGAGTGAGCATGCAAGCCTGCACTCCTCCTCAGGTGCTGTCAATGATGCCTCTGGAATGATTTGTACTATTATTCCTCATAGTCTTGTGAAGGCCATCCTTGCCTCACACAATGAAACAAAGAGCAAGCGTTGCTCAAGTATGGCCTCCGCTTCCGAGTGAGCATGCAAGCCAGGCACTCGTCCTCAGGTGCTGTCAATGATGCCTCTGGAATGATTCGTACTATTATTCCTCATAGTCTTGTGAAGGCCGTCCTTGCCTCACACAATGAAACAAAGAGCAATTGTTGCTCAAGTATGGCCTCCGCTTCCGAGTGAGCATGCAAGCCAGGCACTCGTTCTCAGGTGCTGTCAATGATGCCTCTGGAACAATTTGTACTATTATTCCTCATAGTCTTGTGAAGGCCGGCTTTGCCTCACACAATGAAACAAAGAGCAATCTTCGCTCAAGTATGGCCTTCGCTTCCGAGTGAGCATGCAAGCCAGGCACTCGTCCTCAGGTGCTGTCAATGATGCCTCTGGAATGATTCGTACTATTATTCCTCATAGTCTTGTGAAGGCCGGCTTTGCCTCACACAATGAAACAAAGTGCAATCGTTGCTCAAGTATGGCCTCCGCTTCCGAGTGAGCATGCAAGCCAGGCACTCGTCCTCAGGTGCTGTCAATGATGCCTCTGGAATGATTCGTACTATTATTCCTCATAGTCTTGTGAAGGCCGGCTTTGCCTCACACAATGAAACAAAGAGCAATCGTTGCTCAAGTATGGCCTCCGTTACGAGTGAGCATGCAAGCCAGGCACTCGTCCTCAGGTGCTGTCAATGATGCCTCTGGAATGATTCGTACTATTATTCCTCATAGTCTTGTGAAGGCCATCCTTGCCTCACACAATGAAACAAAGAGCAATCTTTGCTCAAGTATGGCCTCCGCTTCCGAGTGAGCATGCAAGCCAGGCACTCGTCCTCAGGTGCTGTCAATGATGCATCTGGAATGATTCGTACTATTATTCCTCATAGTCTTGTGAAGGCCGTCCTTGCCTCACACAATGAAACAAAGAGCAATCGTTGCTCAAGTATGGCCTACGCTTCCGAGTGAGCATGCAAGCCAGGCACTCGTCCTCAGGTGCTGTCAATGATGCCTCTGGAATGATTCGTACTATTATTCCTCATAGTCTTGTGAAGGCCGTCCTTGCCTCACACAATGAAACAAAGAGCAATCGTTGCTCAAGTATGGCCTCCGCTTCCGAGTGAGCATGCAAGCCAGGCACTCGTCGTCAGGTGCTGTCAATGATGCCTCTGGAATGATTCATACTATTATTCCTTATAGTCTTATGAAGGCCGTCCTTGCCTCACACAATGAAACAAAGAGCAATCGTTGCTCAAGTATGGCCTCCGCTTCCGAGTGAGCATGCAAGCCAGGCACTCGTCCTCAGGTGCTGTCAATGATGCCTCTGGAATGATTCGTACTATTATTCCTCATAGTCTTGTGAAGGCGGTCCTTGCCTCACACACTGAAACAAAGAGCAATCGTTGCTCAAGTATGGCCTCCGCTTCCGAGTGAGCATGCAAGCCAGGCACTCGTCCTCAGGTGCTGTCAATGATGCCTCTGGAATGATTCGTACTATTATTCCTCATAGTCTTGTGAAGGCGGTCCTTGCCTCACACAATGAAACAAAGAGCAATCGTTGCTCAAGTATGGCCTCAACTTCCGAGTGAGCATGCAAGCCACCTCATCCTCAGGTGCTGTCAATGATGCCTCTGGAATGATTCGTACTATTATTCCTCATAGTCTTGTGAAGGCCGTCTTTGCCTCACACAATGAAACAAAGAGCAATCGTTGCTCAAGTATGGCCTCCGCTTCCGAGTGAGCATGCAAGCCAGGCACTCGTCCTCAGGTGCAGTCAATGATGCCTCTGGAATGATTCGTACTATTATTCCTCATAGTCTTGTGAAGGCCGTCCTTGCCTCACACAATGAAACAAAGAGCAATCGTTGCTCAAGTATGGCCTCCGCTTCCGAGTGAGCATGCAAGCCAGGCACTCGTCCTCGGGTGCTGTCAATGATGCCTCTGGAATGATTCGTACTATTATTCCTCATAGTCTTGTGAAGGCCGTCCTTGCCTCACACAATGAAACAAAGAGCAATCGTTGCTCAAGTATGGCCTCCGCTTCCAAGTGAGCATGCAAGCCAGGCACTCGTCCTCAGGTGCTGTCAATGATGCCTCTGGAATGATTCGTACTATTATTCCTCATAGTCTTGTAGGGCGGCCTTGCCTCAAACAATGAAACAAAGAGCAATCGTTGCTCAAGTATGGCCTCCGCTTCCGATTAGCATGCAAGCCAGGCACTCGTCCTCAGGTGCTGTCAATGATGCCTCTGGAATGATTCGTACTATTATTCCTCATAGTCTTGTGAAGGCCGTCCTTGCCTCACACAATGAAACAAAGAGCAATCGTTGCTCAAGTATGGCCTCTGCTTCCGAGTGAGCATGCAAGCCGGGCACTCGTCGTCATGTGCTGTCAATGATGCCTCTGGAATGATTCGTACTATTATTCCTCATAGTCTTGTGAAGGCCGTCCTTGCCTCACACAATGAAACAAAGAGCAATTGTTGCTCAAGTATGGCCTCCGCTTCGGAGTGAGCATGCAAGCCAGGCACTCCTCCTCAGGTGCTGTCAATGATGCCTCTGGAATGATTTGTACTATTATTCCTCATAGTCTTGTGAAGGCCATCCTTGCCTCACACAATGAAACAAAGAGCAAGCGTTGCTCAAGTATGGCCTCCGCTTCCGAGTGAGCATGCAAGCCAGGCACTCGTCCTCAGGTGCTGTCAATGATGCCTCTGGAATGATTCGTACTATTATTCCTCATAGTCTTGTGAAGGCCGTCCTTGCCTCACACAATGAAACAAAGAGCAATTGTTGCTCAAGAATGGCCTCCGCTTCCGAGTGAGCATGCAAGCCAGGCACTCGTCCTCAGGTGCTGTCAATGATGCCTCTGGAACAATTTGTACTATTATTCCTCATAGTCTTGTGAAGGCCGGCTTTGCCTCACACAATGAAACAAAGAGCAATCTTTGCTCAAGTATGGCCTTCGCTTCTGAGTGAGCATGCAAGCCAGGCACTCGTCCTCAGGTGCTGTCAATGATGCCTCTGGAATGATTCGTACTATTATTCCTCATAGTCTTGTGAAGGCCGGCTTTGCCTCACACAATGAAACAAAGAGCAATCGTTGCTCAAGTATGGCCTCCGCTTCCGAGTGAGCATGCAAGCCAGGCACTCGTCCTCAGGTGCTGTCAATGATGCCTCTGGAATGATTCGTACTATTATTCCTCATAGTCTTGTAGGGCGGCCTTGCCTCACACAATGAAACAAAGAGCAATCGTTGCTCAAGTATGGCCTCCGCTTCCGATTAGCATGCAAGCCAGGCACTCGTCCTCAGGTGCTGTCAATGATGCCTCTGGAATGATTCGTACTATTATTCCTCATAGTCTTGTGAAGGCCGTCCTTGCCTCACACAATGAAACAAAGAGCAATCGTTGCTCAAGTATGGCCTCCGCTTCCGAGTGAGCATGCAAGCCGGGCACTCGTCGTCATGTGCTGTCAATGATGCCTCTGGAATGATTCGTACTATTATTCCTCATAGTCTTGTGAAGGCCGTCCTTGCCTCACACAATGAAACAAAGAGCAATTGTTGCTCAAGTATGGCCTCCGCTTCGGAGTGAGCATGCAAGCCAGGCACTCCTCCTCAGGTGCTGTCAATGATGCCTCTGGAATGATTTGTACTATTATTCCTCATAGTCTTGTGAAGGCCATCCTTGCCTCACACAATGAAACAAAGAGCAAGCGTTGCTCAAGTATGGCCTCCGCTTCCGAGTGAGCATGCAAGCCAGGCACTCGTCCTCAGGTGCTGTCAATGATGCCTCTGGAATGATTCGTACTATTATTTCTCATAGTCTTGTAGGGCGGCCTTGCCTCACACAATGAAACAAAGAGCAATCTTTGCTCAAGTATGGCCTTCGCTTCCGAGTGAGCATGCAAGCCAGGCACTCGTCCTCAGGTGCTGTCAATGATGCCTCTGGAATGATTCGTACTATTATTCCTCATAGTCTTGTGAAGGCCGGCTTTGCCTCACACAATGAAACAAAGAGCAATCGTTGCTCAAGTATGGCCTCCGCTTCCGAGTGAGCATGCAAGCCAGGCACTCGTCCTCAGGTGCTGTCAATGATGCCTCTGGAATGATTCGTACTATTATTCCTCATAGTCTTGTGAAGGCTGTCCTTGCCTCACACAATGAAACAAAGAGCAATCGTTGCTCAAGTATGGCCTCCGCTTCCGAGTGAGCATGCAAGCCAGGCACTCGTCCTCAGGTGCTGTCAATGATGCCTCTGGAATGATTCGTACTATTATTCCTCATAGTCTTGTGAAGGCCGGCTTTGCCTCACACAATGAAACAAAGAGCAATCGTTGCTCAAGTATGGCCTCCGCTTCCGAGTGAGCATGCAAGCCAGGCACTTGTCCTCAGGTGCTGTCAATGATGCCTCTGGAATGATTCGTACTATTATTCCTCATAGTCTTGTGAAGGCGGTCCTTGCCTCACACAATGAAACAAAGAGCAATCGTTGCTCAAGTATGGCCTCCGCTTCCGAGTGAGCATGCAAGCCAGGCACTCGTCCTCAGGTGCTGTCAATGATGCCTCTGGAATGATGCGTACTATTATTCCTCATAGTCTTGTGAAGGCCGTCCTTGCCTCACACAATGAAACAAAGAGCAATCGTTGCTCAAGTATGGCCTCCGCTTCCAAGTGAGCATGCAAGCCAGGCACTCGTCCTCAGGTGCTGTCAATGATGCCTCTGGAATGATTCGTACTATTATTCCTCATAGTCTTGTGAAGGCCGTCCTTGCCTCACACAATGAAACAAAGAGCAATCGTTGCTCAAGTATGGCCTCCGCTTCCGAGTGAGCATGCAAGCCAGGCACTTGTCCTCAGGTGCTGTCAATGATGCCTCTGGAATGATTTGTACTATTATTCCTCATAGTCTTGTGAAGGCCGGCTTTGCCTCACACAATGAAACAAAGAGCAATCGTTGCTCAAGTATGGCCTCCGCTTCCGAGTGAGCATGCAAGCCAGACACTCGTCCTCAGGTGCTGTCAATGATGCCTCTGGAATGATGCGTACTATTATTCCTCATAGTCTTGTGAAGGCCGTCCTTGCCTCACACAATGAAACAAAGAGCAATCGTTGCTCAAGTATGGCCTCCGCTTCCGAGTGAGCATGCAAGCCAGGCACTCGTCGTCAGGTGCTGTCAATGATGCCTCTGGAATGATTCATACTATTATTCCTCATAGTCTTGTGAAGGCCGTCCTTGCCTCACACAATGAAACAAAGAGCAATCGTTGCTCAAGTATGGCCTCCGCTTCCGAGTGAGCATGCAAGCCAGGCACTCGTCCTCAGATGCTGTCAATGATGCCTCTGGAATGATTCGTACTATTATTCCTCATAGTCTTGTGAAGGCGGTCCTTGCCTCACACAATGAAACAAAGAGCAATCGTTGCTCAAGTATGGCCTCCACTTCCGAGTGAGCATGCAAGCCAGGCACTCATCCTCAGGTGCTGTCAATGATGCCTCTGGAATGATTCGTACTATTATTCCTCATAGTCTTGTGAAGGCCGTCTTTGCCTCACACAATGAAACAAAGAGCAATCGTTGCTCAAGTATGGCCTCCGCTTCCGAGTGAGCATGCAAGCCAGGCACTCGTCCTCAGGTGCAGTCAATGATGCCTCTGGAATGATTCGTACTATTATTCCTCATAGTCTTGTGAAGGCCGTCCTTGCCTCACACAATGAAACAAAGAGCAATCGTTGCTCAAGTATGGCCTCCGCTTCCAAGTGAGCATGCAAGCCAGGCACTCGTCCTCAGGTGCTGTCAATGATGCCTCTGGAATGATTCGTACTATTATTCCTCATAGTCTTGTAGGGCGGCCTTGCCTCACACAATGAAACAAAGAGCAATCGTTGCTCAAGTATGGCCTCCGCTTCCGATTAGCATGCAAGCCAGGCACTCGTCCTCAGGTGCTGTCAATGATGCCTCTGGAATGATTCGTACTATTATTCCTCATAGTCTTGTGAAGGCCGTCCTTGCCTCACACAATGAAACAAAGAGCAATCGTTGCTCAAGTATGGCCTCCGCTTCCGAGTGAGCATGCAAGCCGGGCACTCGTCGTCATGTGCTGTCAATGATGCCTCTGGAATGATTCGTACTATTATTCCTCATAGTCTTGTGAAGGCCGTCCTTGCCTCACACAATGAAACAAAGAGCAATTGTTGCTCAAGTATGGCCTCCGCTTCCGAGTGAGCATGCAAGCCAGGCACTCGTCCTCAGGTGCTGTCAATGATGCCTCTGGAATGATTTGTACTATTATTCCTCATAGTCTTGTGAAGGCCATCCTTGCCTCACACAATGAAACAAAGAGCAAGCGTTGCTCAAGTATGGCCTCCGCTTCCGAGTGAGCATGCAAGCCAGGCACTCGTCCTCAGGTGCTGTCAATGATGCCTCTGGAATGATTCGTACTATTATTCCTCATAGTCTTGTGAAGGCCGTCCTTGCCTCACACAATGAAACAAAGAGCCATCGTTGCTCAAGTATGGCCTCCACTTCCGAGTGAGCATGCAAGCCAGGCACTCGTCCTCAGGTGCTGTCAATGATGCCTCTGGAATGATTCGTACTATTATTCCTCATAGTCTTGTGAAGGCCGTCCTTGCCTCACACAATGAAACAAAGAGCAATCGTTGCTCAAGTATGGCCTCCGCTTCCGAGTGAGCATGCAAGCCAGGCACTCATCCTCAGGTGCTGTCAATGATGCCTCTGGAATGATTCGTACTATTATTCCTCATAGTCTTGTGAAGGCCGTCCTTGCCTCACACACTGAAACAAAGAGCAATTGTTGCTCAAGTATGGCCTCCGCTTCTGAGTGAGCATGCAAGCCAGGCACTCATCCTCGGGTGCTGTCAATGATGACTCTGGAATGATTCGTACTATTATTCCTCATAGTCTTGTGAAGGCGGTCCTTGCCTCACACAATGAAACAAAAGCAATCGTTGCTCAAGTATGGCCTCCGCTTCCGAGTGAGCATGCAAGCCAGGCACTCGTCCTCAGGTGCTGTCAATGAGCCTCTGGAATGATTCGTACTATTATTCCTCATAGTCTTGTGAAGGCCGTCCTTGCCTCACACACTGAAACAAAGAGCAATCGTTGCTCAAGTATGGCCTCCCCTTACGAGTGAGCATGCAAGCCAGGCACTCCTCCTCGGGTGCTGTCAATGATGCCTCTGGAATGATTCGTACTATTATTCCTCATAGTCTTGTGAAGGCAGTCCTTGCCTCACACAATGAAACAAAGAGCAATCGTTGCTCAAGTATGGCCTCCGCTTCCGAGTGAGCATGCAAGCCAGGCACTCATCCTCAGGTGCTGTCAATGATGCCTCTGGAATGATTCGTACTATTATTCCTCATAGTCTTGTGAAGGCCGTCCTTGCCTCACACAATGAAACAAAGAGCAATCGTTGCTCAAGTATGGCCTCCGCTTCCGAGTGAGCATGCAAGCCAGGCACTCGTCCTCAGGTGCTGTCAATGATGCCTCTGGAATGATTCGTACTATTATTCCTCATAGTCTTGTGAAGGCCGGCTTTGCCTCACACAATGAAACAAAGAGCAATCGTTGCTCAAGTATGGCCTCCGCTTCCGAGTGAGCATGCAAGTCAGGCACTCGTCCTAAGGTGCTGTCAATGATGCCTCTGGAGTGATGCGTACTATTATTCCTCATAGTCTTGTGAAGGCCGTCCTTGCCTCACACAATGAAACAAAGAGCAATCATTGCTCAAGTATGGCTTCCGCTTCCGAGTGAGCATGCAAGCCAGGCACTCGTCGTCAGGTGCTGTCAATGATGCCTCTGGAATGATTCATACTATTATTCCTCATAGTCTTGTGAAGGCCGTCCTTGCCTCACACAATGAAACAAAGAGCAATTGTTGCTCAAGTATGGCCTCCGCTTCCGAGTGAGCATGCAAGCCAGGCACTCGTCCTCAGGTGCTGTCAATGATGCCTCTGGAACAATTCGTACTATTATTCCTCATAGTCTTGTGAAGGCCGGCTTTGCCTCACACAATGAAACAAAGAGCAATCTTTGCTCAAGTATGGCCTCCGCTTCCGAGTGAGCATGCAAGCCAGGCACTCGTCCTCAGGTGCTGTCAATGATGCCTCTGGAATGATTCGTACTATTATTCCTCATAGTCTTGTGAAGGCCGTCCTTGCCTCACACAATGAAACAAAGAGCAATCGTTGCTCAAGTATGGCCTCCGCTTCCGAGTGAGCATGCAAACCAGGCACTCGTCCTCAGGTGCTGTCAATGATGCCTCTGGAATGATTCGTACTAATATTCCTCATAGTCTTGTGAAGGCCGTCCTTGCCTCACACACTGAAACAAAGAGCAATCGTTGCTCAAGTATGGCCTCCGCTTCCGAGTGAGCATGCAAGCCAGGCACTCGTCCTCAGGTGCTGTCAATGATGCCTCTGGAATGATTCGTACTATTATTCCTCATAGTCTTGTGAAGGCGGTCCTTGCCTCACACAATGAAACAAAGAGCAATTGTTGCTCAAGTATGGCCTCCACTTCCGAGTGAGCATGCAAGCCAGGCACTCGTCCTCAGGTGCTGTCAATGATGCCTCTGGAATGATTCGTACTATTATTCCTCATAGTCTTGTGAAGGCCGTCTTTGCCTCACACAATGAAACAAAGAGCAATCGTTGCTCAAGTATGGCCTCCGCTTCCGAGTGAGCATGCAAGCCAGGGACTCATCCTCAGGTGCAGTCAATGATGCCTCTGGAATGATTCGTACTATTATTCCTCATAGTCTTGTGAAGGCCGTCCTTGCCTCACACAATGAAACAAAGAGCAATCGTTGCTCAAGTATGGCCTCCGCTTCCGAGTGAGCATGCAAGCCAGGCACTCGTCCTCGGGTGCTGTCAATGATGCCTCTGGAATGATTCGTACTATTATTCCTCATAGTCTTGTGAAGGCCGTCCTTGCCTCACACAATGAAACAAAGAGCAATCGTTGCTCAAGTATGGCCTCCGCTTCCAAGTGAGCATGCAAGCCAGGCACTCGTCCTCAGGTGCTGTCAATGATGCCTCTGGAATGATTCGTACTATTATTCCTCATAGTCTTGTGAAGGCCGTCCTTGCCTCACACAATGAAACAAAGAGCAATCGTTGCTCAAGTATGGCCTCCGCTTCCGATTAGCATGCAAGCCAGGCACTCGTCCTCAGGTGCTGTCAATGATGCCTCTGGAATGATTCGTACTATTATTCCTCATAGTCTTGTGAAGGCCGGCTTTGCCTCACACAATGAAACAAAGAGCAATCGTTGCTCAAGTATGGCCTCCGCTTCCGAGTGAGCATGCAAGTCAGGCACTCGTCCTAAGGTGCTGTCAATGATGCCTCTGGAGTGATGCGTACTATTATTCCTCATAGTCTTGTGAAGGCCGTCCTTGCCTCACACAATGAAACAAAGAGCAATCATTGCTCAAGTATGGCTTCCGCTTCCGAGTGAGCATGCAAGCCAGGCACTCGTCGTCAGGTGCTGTCAATGATGCCTCTGGAATGATTCATACTATTATTCCTCATAGTCTTGTGAAGGCCGTCCTTGCCTCACACAATGAAACAAAGAGCAATTGTTGCTCAAGTATGGCCTCCGCTTCCGAGTGAGCATGCAAGCCAGGCACTCGTCCTCAGGTGCTGTCAATGATGCCTCTGGAACAATTCGTACTATTATTCCTCATAGTCTTGTGAAGGCCGGCTTTGCCTCACACAATGAAACAAAGAGCAATCTTTGCTCAAGTATGGCCTCCGCTTCCGAGTGAGCATGCAAGCCAGGCACTCGTCCTCAGGTGCTGTCAATGATGCCTCTGGAATGATTCGTACTATTATTCCTCATAGTCTTGTGAAGGCCGTCCTTGCCTCACACAATGAAACAAAGAGCAATCGTTGCTCAAGTATGGCCTCCGCTTCCGAGTGAGCATGCAAGCCAGGCACTCGTCCTCAGGTGCTGTCAATGATGCCTCTGGAATGATTTGTACTATTATTCCTCATAGTCTTGTGAAGGCCATCCTTGCCTCACACAATGAAACAAAGAGCAAGCGTTGCTCAAGTATGGCCTCCGCTTCCGAGTGAGCATGCAAGCCAGGCACTCGTCCTCAGGTGCTGTCAATGATGCCTCTGGAATGATTCGTACTATTATTCCTCATAGTCTTGTGAAGGCCGTCCTTGCCTCACACAATGAAACAAAGAGCCATCGTTGCTCAAGTATGGCCTCCACTTCCGAGTGAGCATGCAAGCCAGGCACTCGTCCTCAGGTGCTGTCAATGATGCCTCTGGAATGATTCGTACTATTATTCCTCATAGTCTTGTGAAGGCCGTCCTTGCCTCACACAATGAAACAAAGAGCAATCGTTGCTCAAGTATGGCCTCCGCTTCCGAGTGAGCATGCAAGCCAGGCACTCATCCTCAGGTGCTGTCAATGATGCCTCTGGAATGATTCGTACTATTATTCCTCATAGTCTTGTGAAGGCCGTCCTTGCCTCACACACTGAAACAAAGAGCAATTGTTGCTCAAGTATGGCCTCCGCTTCTGAGTGAGCATGCAAGCCAGGCACTCATCCTCGGGTGCTGTCAATGATGACTCTGGAATGATTCGTACTATTATTCCTCATAGTCTTGTGAAGGCGGTCCTTGCCTCACACAATGAAACAAAAGCAATCGTTGCTCAAGTATGGCCTCCGCTTCCGAGTGAGCATGCAAGCCAGGCACTCGTCCTCAGGTGCTGTCAATGAGCCTCTGGAATGATTCGTACTATTATTCCTCATAGTCTTGTGAAGGCCGTCCTTGCCTCACACACTGAAACAAAGAGCAATCGTTGCTCAAGTATGGCCTCCCCTTACGAGTGAGCATGCAAGCCAGGCACTCCTCCTCGGGTGCTGTCAATGATGCCTCTGGAATGATTCGTACTATTATTCCTCATAGTCTTGTGAAGGCAGTCCTTGCCTCACACAATGAAACAAAGAGCAATCGTTGCTCAAGTATGGCCTCCGCTTCCGAGTGAGCATGCAAGCCAGGCACTCATCCTCAGGTGCTGTCAATGATGCCTCTGGAATGATTCGTACTATTATTCCTCATAGTCTTGTGAAGGCCGTCCTTGCCTCACACAATGAAACAAAGAGCAATCGTTGCTCAAGTATGGCCTCCGCTTCCGAGTGAGCATGCAAGCCAGGCACTCGTCCTCAGGTGCTGTCAATGATGCCTCTGGAATGATTCGTACTATTATTCCTCATAGTCTTGTGAAGGCCGGCTTTGCCTCACACAATGAAACAAAGAGCAATCGTTGCTCAAGTATGGCCTCCGCTTCCGAGTGAGCATGCAAGTCAGGCACTCGTCCTAAGGTGCTGTCAATGATGCCTCTGGAGTGATGCGTACTATTATTCCTCATAGTCTTGTGAAGGCCGTCCTTGCCTCACACAATGAAACAAAGAGCAATCATTGCTCAAGTATGGCTTCCGCTTCCGAGTGAGCATGCAAGCCAGGCACTCGTCGTCAGGTGCTGTCAATGATGCCTCTGGAATGATTCATACTATTATTCCTCATAGTCTTGTGAAGGCCGTCCTTGCCTCACACAATGAAACAAAGAGCAATTGTTGCTCAAGTATGGCCTCCGCTTCCGAGTGAGCATGCAAGCCAGGCACTCGTCCTCAGGTGCTGTCAATGATGCCTCTGGAACAATTCGTACTATTATTCCTCATAGTCTTGTGAAGGCCGGCTTTGCCTCACACAATGAAACAAAGAGCAATCTTTGCTCAAGTATGGCCTCCGCTTCCGAGTGAGCATGCAAGCCAGGCACTCGTCCTCAGGTGCTGTCAATGATGCCTCTGGAATGATTCGTACTATTATTCCTCATAGTCTTGTGAAGGCCGTCCTTGCCTCACACAATGAAACAAAGAGCAATCGTTGCTCAAGTATGGCCTCCGCTTCCGAGTGAGCATGCAAACCAGGCACTCGTCCTCAGGTGCTGTCAATGATGCCTCTGGAATGATTCGTACTAATATTCCTCATAGTCTTGTGAAGGCCGTCCTTGCCTCACACACTGAAACAAAGAGCAATCGTTGCTCAAGTATGGCCTCCGCTTCCGAGTGAGCATGCAAGCCAGGCACTCGTCCTCAGGTGCTGTCAATGATGCCTCTGGAATGATTCGTACTATTATTCCTCATAGTCTTGTGAAGGCGGTCCTTGCCTCACACAATGAAACAAAGAGCAATTGTTGCTCAAGTATGGCCTCCACTTCCGAGTGAGCATGCAAGCCAGGCACTCGTCCTCAGGTGCTGTCAATGATGCCTCTGGAATGATTCGTACTATTATTCCTCATAGTCTTGTGAAGGCCGTCTTTGCCTCACACAATGAAACAAAGAGCAATCGTTGCTCAAGTATGGCCTCCGCTTCCGAGTGAGCATGCAAGCCAGGGACTCATCCTCAGGTGCAGTCAATGATGCCTCTGGAATGATTCGTACTATTATTCCTCATAGTCTTGTGAAGGCCGTCCTTGCCTCACACAATGAAACAAAGAGCAATCGTTGCTCAAGTATGGCCTCCGCTTCCGAGTGAGCATGCAAGCCAGGCACTCGTCCTCGGGTGCTGTCAATGATGCCTCTGGAATGATTCGTACTATTATTCCTCATAGTCTTGTGAAGGCCGTCCTTGCCTCACACAATGAAACAAAGAGCAATCGTTGCTCAAGTATGGCCTCCGCTTCCAAGTGAGCATGCAAGCCAGGCACTCGTCCTCAGGTGCTGTCAATGATGCCTCTGGAATGATTCGTACTATTATTCCTCATAGTCTTGTGAAGGCCGTCCTTGCCTCACACAATGAAACAAAGAGCAATCGTTGCTCAAGTATGGCCTCCGCTTCCGATTAGCATGCAAGCCAGGCACTCGTCCTCAGGTGCTGTCAATGATGCCTCTGGAATGATTCGTACTATTATTCCTCATAGTCTTGTGAAGGCCGGCTTTGCCTCACACAATGAAACAAAGAGCAATCGTTGCTCAAGTATGGCCTCCGCTTCCGAGTGAGCATGCAAGTCAGGCACTCGTCCTAAGGTGCTGTCAATGATGCCTCTGGAGTGATGCGTACTATTATTCCTCATAGTCTTGTGAAGGCCGTCCTTGCCTCACACAATGAAACAAAGAGCAATCATTGCTCAAGTATGGCTTCCGCTTCCGAGTGAGCATGCAAGCCAGGCACTCGTCGTCAGGTGCTGTCAATGATGCCTCTGGAATGATTCATACTATTATTCCTCATAGTCTTGTGAAGGCCGTCCTTGCCTCACACAATGAAACAAAGAGCAATTGTTGCTCAAGTATGGCCTCCGCTTCCGAGTGAGCATGCAAGCCAGGCACTCGTCCTCAGGTGCTGTCAATGATGCCTCTGGAACAATTCGTACTATTATTCCTCATAGTCTTGTGAAGGCCGGCTTTGCCTCACACAATGAAACAAAGAGCAATCTTTGCTCAAGTATGGCCTCCGCTTCCGAGTGAGCATGCAAGCCAGGCACTCGTCCTCAGGTGCTGTCAATGATGCCTCTGGAATGATTCGTACTATTATTCCTCATAGTCTTGTGAAGGCCGTCCTTGCCTCACACAATGAAACAAAGAGCAATCGTTGCTCAAGTATGGCCTCCGCTTCCGAGTGAGCATGCAAACCAGGCACTCGTCCTCAGGTGCTGTCAATGATGCCTCTGGAATGATTCGTACTAATATTCCTCATAGTCTTGTGAAGGCCGTCCTTGCCTCACACACTGAAACAAAGAGCAATCGTTGCTCAAGTATGGCCTCCGCTTCCGAGTGAGCATGCAAGCCAGGCACTCGTCCTCAGGTGCTGTCAATGATGCCTCTGGAATGATTCGTACTATTATTCCTCATAGTCTTGTGAAGGCGGTCCTTGCCTCACACAATGAAACAAAGAGCAATTGTTGCTCAAGTATGGCCTCCACTTCCGAGTGAGCATGCAAGCCAGGCACTCGTCCTCAGGTGCTGTCAATGATGCCTCTGGAATGATTCGTACTATTATTCCTCATAGTCTTGTGAAGGCCGTCTTTGCCTCACACAATGAAACAAAGAGCAATCGTTGCTCAAGTATGGCCTCCGCTTCCGAGTGAGCATGCAAGCCAGGGACTCATCCTCAGGTGCAGTCAATGATGCCTCTGGAATGATTCGTACTATTATTCCTCATAGTCTTGTGAAGGCCGTCCTTGCCTCACACAATGAAACAAAGAGCAATCGTTGCTCAAGTATGGCCTCCGCTTCCGAGTGAGCATGCAAGCCAGGCACTCGTCCTCGGGTGCTGTCAATGATGCCTCTGGAATGATTCGTACTATTATTCCTCATAGTCTTGTGAAGGCCGTCCTTGCCTCACACAATGAAACAAAGAGCAATCGTTGCTCAAGTATGGCCTCCGCTTCCAAGTGAGCATGCAAGCCAGGCACTCGTCCTCAGGTGCTGTCAATGATGCCTCTGGAATGATTCGTACTATTATTCCTCATAGTCTTGTGAAGGCCGTCCTTGCCTCACACAATGAAACAAAGAGCAATCGTTGCTCAAGTATGGCCTCCGCTTCCGATTAGCATGCAAGCCAGGCACTCGTCCTCAGGTGCTGTCAATGATGCCTCTGGAATGATTCGTACTATTATTCCTCATAGTCTTGTGAAGGCTGTCCTTGCCTCACACAATGAAACAAAGAGCAATCGTTGCTCAAGTATGGCTTCCCCTTCCGAGTGAGCATGCAAGCCGGGCACTCGTCGTCATGTGCTGTCAATGATGCCTCTGGAATGATTCGTACTATTATTCCTCATAGTTTTGTGAAGGCCGTCCTTGCCTCACACAATGAAACAAAGAGCAATTGTTGCTCAAGTATGGCCTCCGCTTCGGAGTGAGCATGCAAGCCAGGCACTCGTCCTCAGGTGCTGTCAATGATTCCTTTTGCAACCCAGGTTAGTCAAGAATTAGCCACAATATGGCTTCAAAATGTGACGAAAAACAAAATTCCCAGAATATGTTGAGGGATTTCAAGTTTACCATTCATGGGCAATGCAGCTTAAGTCTGTGATGCTGGTGACACACTCAAAATAAGACATCTCCTAGTTCAGCACTCGTGTCCCCTTTCTTACAATGGTTATCTAATCCCTGAGGTCTTGGTGTTTCAATAATACGGTTTCTTTAACTTAGCTGCTTGAGCTGACCTATATAGGACTACAGTTTCTATTTTACAGTGTTTTACCTCAATGACGTTTTCTTGATCAATAAAGGATACTTTGATTTGTAAATACCATGCATGTCTGCTCTATATAGTAGCCTAGGGCAGCTTGTTGGAAAATTTGGAGTTCCTGCAAGAAAGTACCTTACAGCACGTCAAGTCAGGTCAACAAGGTATCCATTGTGACCTTCTTCCTTAGGTAAAAATTTCCACCAAAACCCTCTCATAATTTGTCCTCTCAATCAATAAGAGTTTCAAGAAAATGTGTCATAGAAATTGAAAGCTCAAGGAAATCAGCGTTGTTCATTGCTACAAATTAAAGGCTATAGATCGGTTTAACAAGATTTACCTAAGTGAATACATCTTCCCTTTGGATCATTAAACCATGAATTTATAGCATACCCAAAAGACTCCTCTACTGTTTGTAGAGTAAACTGGCAAGTATATATTCTACATTCCACTGTTTAAAAAGCATATTTATGTCCTTGTGAATAAAATGAGTTTACTGAAGGCAGATTATGTCACGTTTTAATTCTTTCATTTAGTCAAGAACATTCATCATTTTGGAATGTTGCCGAAATCCCTCCACGTTTGCTGAAATAATGTTGGGATACTCTAGCCATATTCTGCCAGATCACAGAGCAAAAAGGGCAAAATTGAAATGGTCGACTAGCCCAACCCAACTAGCTGGGTCCAAAAAGCGGTAGAGTTAACTTACAATTTCTCACAATTTCTCTAGTTTTTTTAAAACCACAGTCCAAATTTACACCTTTATTTCAGCTACAGTTGCCAAATTTATAATCATGTCAGTTGGCTTAGAGAGTCGATCAAAATATACCTATTGATGATTGGTTAGGGGAGTTCGATTCCCGTACTATCCCACTAAGGGGAACGTTTTCTACTGCTTGCAAGAGGGCCGGTGTGGATCACAAATTTTGCAATAGAGACTAATAAGCCATTTTCAAAGCTACTGAGAAATTCTTCAGGAGGGATGCTGCACCACAGGAATCTAGGAGGTGGGCGGGATACGTGGGTCCCAGTTCATCTAGCTAGTACTAGTATTTGTATCCGAATAATGATCCGAAAATTGGTAATAATTGTTACTATGAAAATCAAATGATTATGGAGACGTAGGCCACCCCCTTATGAAGCCTGATACCAATTTTCAGGTTTATCCGAGCACTGCAACGCAAGAAAAAAGACTTGAAAGTATATTGCCATGACTTGTCTAATATATATAACACTATTAGACAAGTCATGGCAATATACTTTCAAGTCTTTTTTGTTAACCCATTCATGGCCAATGTACCTTAAAGTTTTTATTTCTAAATCATTTCTATTAATTTTTCAACATGCCGACAATGTACAGAACACAACTATCTGCGCAGATAAATGTATGGTGCTGCTGATAATGAACAGTAAAATAAGTGTAAATTTTGTTGTAATATATATTTTGCGTTATTAGAGTAGGATGAGAAATGTGTTGTATATATTACACATGATTTATAAAAAAAGAATTGTGAGAAACTGGTTATTTTGGAAGCTATTCTTAAGGAGAGAATACTTTTTCTCAAATTGTTTTTTTATACAGAATCTGTATTGTTCTTGAAAGTAAAAATTCTTCATCTCACTGTTTACTATGGCTTTATGTGGTTTCTTTCCTTTTTTCATTGCGTTATACCGCACCTTTTACCCAGTAGGATGATACTCTAGACACCTAATTCATTTTCTAAATCTCCCACTATTTTCATATTTTTAAAATTGTAGTCAGCAAATCCTAATTTTAAAATCAAATTTTCTATCTCAGACCATATTAATAGTTTTGATTCGCTCTACAGAAATAACATGCGCTTTACAGCCTTTACTGGTCCTCATCCATTCATAGGAAGAATTTTTTTTGCACAAATTTAATAAGAAATAAATAGGGAAGGCCTTATTATGGCAGCATGACCTTCAGGGAATTCCAGGTCAGCCAGCTGCCTCTTATCTTTCAAAACCTCCTGAGAGTCCCCCCCCCCCCTCCTTGCTACACAGAATAAGTTAATGAATAGTTGATAAACCCATTCATGGCCAGATGATCTGATGATCAATCATTTAACCCTTTACCCACCAATAATATATATAAGGTTGTTAACCCATTCATGGCCAATGTACCTTAAAATCATTCATTTAACCTTTTGCAACCCAGGTTAGTCAAGAATTAGCCACAATATGGCTTCTAAATGTGACGAAAAACAAAATTCCCAGAATATGTTGAGGGATTTCAAGTTAACCATTCATGGGCAATGCAGCTTAAGTCTGTGATGCTGGTGACATACTCAAATAAGACATCTCCTAGTTCAGCACTTGTGTCCCCTTTCTTACAATGGTTATCTAATCCCTGAGGTCTTGGTGTTTCAATAATACGGTTTCTTTAACTTAGCTGCTTGAGCTGACCTATAATAATAATAATATTGTCATTTGATATTGCGCCCTTTCCATATAAACACGCTCAAAGGCGCATTACATTCCATTGTCAAAGGATAGATGTTGATATCCACATAGTTAATTGATATATACATCTTTGAACAGATGTGTTTTCAGTTGTCGTTTAAAGATTGCCACACTCCCAGCTGCCCGAATATTATCTGGGAGCTGATTCCATAGTTTTGGGGCACAGGCACTAAACGATCTGTCACCGTAGGTTTTCATGTTGTTTCTTGGCTCGCAGAGTAAGTTCTTGGATGTTGATCTCAGTGTCCGGGGTGGGACATACTCTTTCAGCAATTCCCTCAGGTAAGAAGGTGCAGTTCCGTGCAAACACTTGTACGCCAGTAGCAGAATCTTGAATTCAATTCTCTTCCTGACTGGTAGCCAGTGCAGCTCCTTCAGTACTGGAGTGATGTGGTCATACTTCTTCGTTAGAGTGATCACCCTGGCAGCGTTGTTCTGTACTCTCTGGAGCTTACGTATTAGCTCTTCGGGTATTCCACAGAGAAGTCCATTGCAGTAGTCAAATCTTGAGGTTACCAGGGATATGACAGCACTCTTACTTGATTCTGCAGTCAAGTATTTTCTGATCCTTCCGATGTTTTGCAGGTAATAGTTTGCAGATTTGACTGCCTTTGACACATGTGCTGCCATATTCATGCTCGGATCAAAAACAGAGCCCAGATTGCCGATAGGTATATTGAGAATCTTGACAATCTCACCATTTACTGAGATGCTAGGCACAGATATTTTGGCTCGCTGCTTAGGGGTACCTAGCACAAGGACTTCCGTTTTGTCTGCATTCAGTTTTAGCTTGTTCTGTGACATCCATGTATATATGTCAGTGAGGCAGCCCTCCAGCCTAGCAACTCCTATATCCACAGCTTGTTGAGTGATGGGTTTTATTGCCAGATAGAGCTGTGTGTCGTCTGCATATATGTGAAGCTCTAAACCATGCTTTCTGATAAGTTTTCCAAGGGGTAGGAGGTATATCAGGAACAACAATGGTCCTAACACTGATCCCTGTGGTACGGACCACAGAATGTCCTGTAACTCAGAGAACGACTTGTCAATCTTGATGCGGAGTGTGCGACCTGACAGGTAAGACTTAAACCAAGCAAGTGCTTGACCCGTAATACCTAGCGTATTTTCCATTCTGCTGAATAGAATATCATGGTCGATGGTGTCGAATGCCGCACTCAGATCTAACATGACCAGTATAACTACTCCATGCTGGTCAATGCTGGTTAGAATGTCATTCTGTACTTTTACTAGGGCAGTCTCAGTGCTGTGACCAGGCTTGTAGGCAGATTGTAAATGTTCGTGCAAGTTGTTCTCAGTCATGTAGTCAGTGAGTCGCCCCGCCACCACCCTTTCCAACAGTTTTGAGATGTAAGAAAGGTTACTGACAGGACGGTAGTTCTTTAGAATATCTGGATCTAGGGTAGATTTCTTAAGTAACGGTGTTACTATAGCCGACTTCATGGATTTCGGTACCTGGCTAGATCTGAGAGAAGAATTTATGATGTTAGTCATTACTGGAAGTAATTCACTTCTACTTTCTTTGATGAGCCAAGTTGGGATTGGATCAAGCATGCAGCTTTTTGCAGGAGACTTGCAAATTATCTTCCATACTTCCTCCTCTGTAGTATTCCGCAGCACATTCAGAGTGGAAACAGGTGGTGACTGTGCTATTTCCAGGTTGATGTCAGAGCAGTCAGGGAGGTTATCCCTGATTTTATCAATCTTTTCCTTGAAAAAGCATGAGAACCTATTTGCAAGTTCTTCTGCAGAGCTGTGTTCCGGGAGTTTTGACACTTTCTGCCTGAAGAGGAGTTCATTCATTGTCTGGGACATCGCTTTTGAATCCTGCCCACAATCAATAATCCTCTGATTGTAATATGACACTTTGCTACTTTCAAGGAGCTTATTGTATTTGTCTCTTTCTTCCTTGAAAATTTCACGATGAACTGTAAGGCCAGTTCTCCTCCACAGCCTTTCAGCTTTTCTTTTCTCAGATTTTGCTAGATGGAGATCATCTGAGAACCAAGGCTGTTGTGGTCTTATTACAATAGACTTTTCCTTGGGTGGTGCATGCTTATTCAGCACATTGGTTAGTTGTGTATCATATATATCCATGAGATCAGTGACAGCGAGGTTGTCATCAGGATCCCCCAGTCCTTGTTAAATGTCTGTTCTAAAACTGGGCAGGTCAATGGAGCGAAAGGCCCTGGTTATTATTTTTGTCTTCTGAAGGTGTGGCTTGGGATGATGGACGTTGCATAACAGTAGATGGTGGTCTGTTATCATATCACCCACCTGGACCTCTTGTACAAGATTATCTGTGTCTCGACACATAACAACATCTAATGTATGTCCAGACATGTGAGTGGGTTTATTGACGTGTTGTTCGATACCCAGTGACCCCACCATATCAGTAAATTTATGGGTGGTGTTGTCAGTCTTTTTATCAAGATGGAAATTTAGGTCACCAACCATCAATAAGTCACCTGAGCCAGTGACTTTGTCCTGGAGAAATGAAGAGAACTCCTCGAAGAACTGACTAGTGGTGAACTTATTCTTTTGGTTGGGTGGTGGCCTATACAAGGTAATTAAATCAAGGCAGCGTGATCCTGTGTTAAACTTGATCTGCATGTTTTCAAAGCTGTCTGACTTGTAAACATCTGTTTTGATGATTTTGATTGAAGCCTTGTGTAGGACACCAACCCCTCCATATCCTTGATTTCCACGTCTTGGTGTATGTTTGAGTTCATACCCAGGTAAAGATAGTCCTTTGACGTGGAAATCATCCTTATCTTTCGTGGTGAGCCAGGTCTCAGTTAACGAAAGAATGTCTATGTCATGATTAATGATTACCTATATAGGACTACAGTTTCTATTTTACAGTGTTTTACCTCAATGACGTTTTCTTGATCAATAAAGGATACTTTGATTTGTAAATACCATGCATGTCTGCTCTATATACTAGGCTAGGGCAGCTTGTTGGAAAATTTGGAGTTCCTGCAAGAAAGTACCTTACAGCACGTCAAGTCAGGTCAACAAGGTATCCATTGTGACCTTCCTTAGGTAAAAATTTCCACCAAAACCCTCTCATAATTTGTCCTCTCAATCAATAAGAGTTTCAAGAAAATGTGTCATAGAAATTGAAAGCTCAAGGAAATCAGCGTTGTTCATTGCTACAAATTAAAGGCTATAGATCGGTTTAACAAGATTTACCTAAGTGAATACATCTGCCCTTTGGATCATTAAACCATAAATTTATAGCATACCCAAAAGACTCCTCTACTGTTTGTAGAGTAAACCGGCAAATATATATTCTACATTCCCCTGTTTAAAAAGCATATTTATGTCCTTGTGAATAAAATGAGTTTACTGAAGGCAGATTATGCCACGTTTTAATTCTTTCATGAATGATTAGTATTTTAGCACTTCCAGTGCTGGGTCTACTGTCATCCAAGGCACAAGGACGCAAATATTTTTGAAAACCATCTGAACCCTATCATGTTGGTATTCATTGGATAGCTCTCGATGAGTACTCTCGGATGAGTACCTATGTTCCAGGGTTTCAATCATTTTTCAGATTTTTGCATCATGTTGTATTGGCCACATTAGCTACCAGCAGCATAAGGGTTAATCATTATAGAACTTGAATCAAAGTATAAAGGAACTGGACTTTCGATGTTCAAGAAGCATGGATGAACTTACTAACCGGACCTTTTGGCTGCAATTAGTGTAAAATAGTTGTTGTGTTATACTGATTTATAACTCAGACAAAACGGAGGGGTCCCAAGCTCGTTTTACCTGCTTTTAGCAAATAATTGTCAATTCTGGGCCTAATCACCGGATTCTTGATGTTGAAAATGGCAAAGGGGCCGGATATGTACATTTGTCAAAAACAGTTTTTTTTCCACATTCGCAGGGACAGATTACTTATTTCAGTGACATGGTTTTTTTTAAAAAAGAATTCCGAATCAAGGGAAAACTATTGAATATCAAGTTTCCAGAAGTGGATATTCTTTAGCTGCGGTTTGTTTCATTTGTCTTTTTTCAAGTATTCTATTCACATTTGCATTTTTTTCTGTTTTTTTTATGAATTATCTTTATAATTTCTACTCCATATTCTCGGTATGGATGGTACCATTCCTAAGAAGTGCATAACAGGGTGAATTTCGAGAGGGGTCTAATCTTAACAAAATAAGCATAAGTCAGTTTAAAAGCTAACTCAAACATGGGAGCCTGGAATTTTGAATATTGGAGGCCTTTTTTACCTGTGCTAAATGTTTTGGGACACCCGGTATGGTTCAAGGCCCCCAGACAATTCATATAATTGTCATTTATGCCAATTCATCATTTGTTATTAATGACAAATCATGACTTTTAATGACTAGTAATTTGTCTTTTCTGCAAGAACGGCTTCCCATATATTTGTTTAAACCTCGCGTTATCATGTATCTACTTCTTGTTTGTCTTTACTGTCTATGTTTAGTGTTTATTGTATTATTGCCGGTACATATAGTCACGGTCAATAAAGATACCACCACCAACGCCACTACTACAACTAATTCTACTACTACTACTACTACTACTACTACTGCTGCTGCTGCTGCTGCTGCTGCTGCTGCTGGGCACTGTGACTGCAGTAGATTCAGGTCTCTGCCCTACTACCAGATACAGTGCGCCACAACTATCTCTATCGCAGGATAATGTAGATGCCGCCACCTGTCAGTGACTCATGGCTCATACTGTATTTCTATTGGCTGCAGCCTCGGAGTGTTTGCTCTCTCTAACCGCATTATTCGGATCTGATCCACCTGCAGCGAAGTGTCGCCATCTCTATATCCACGCCATCAAAGTCGACTCAGTCGGGCAAATGTTTTAAGGTGGGCAAGTAAACCAGATAGGATCCCGTTGAAAGAGATGTATCTTGTAGTCGTTGGACGTCACATGTGACGTCCACTGTGACACTGCGGCGGGAGCTCGGGTGTCACTGTGACTACTTATCTATGTCACTGTGACAACGTAGTGTGTACCGGATGCGTCCAATGTCACACAAGCCGGGTTCCACTTGAATCCGCTAGGTGCCGCACTGTCATTCGTCGAATTATACACGATCTTGGCGTGTATAAACAATGTCATAGCATTCGATCATGCAAATTTTACATTTTATCTTTGGACAAATACTTATAGACTTTCGTTTTTCTTCTTAGTACATTTTATACACTAGCTTTGTGTTCCTTCAAAGTCGGCCCTGGCTGCCACTGTGACAACGCCGACTTGGCCACCGGAAGCGTACGATGTCACACAAGCCGGGTTCCACTTGAATCCGCTTGGTGCAGCACTGTCATTCGTCGAATTATACACGATCTTGGCGTGTATAAACAATGTCATAGCATTCGATCATGCAAATTCTACATTTTATCTTTGGACAAATACTTCTAGACTTTCGTTTTTCTTCTTAGTACATTTATACACTAGCTTTGTGTTCCTTCAAAGTCGGCCCTGGCTGCCACTGTGACAACGCTGACTTGGCCACCGGAAGCGTACGATGTCACACAAGCCGGGTTCCACTTGAATCCGCTTGGTGCAGCACTGTCATTCGTCGAATTATACACGATCTTGGCGTGTATAAACAATGTCATAGCATTCGATCATGCAAATTCTACATTTTATCTTTGGACAAATACTTCTAGACTTTCGTTTTTCTTCTTAGTACATTTATACACTAGCTTTGTGTTCCTTCAAAGTCGGCCCTGGCTGCCACTGTGACAACGCCGACTTGGCCACCGGAAGCGTACGATGTCACACAAGCCGGGTTCCACTTGAATCCGCTTGGTGCAGCACTGTCATTCGTCGAATTATACACGATCTTGGCGTGTATAAACAATGTCATGGCATTCGATCATGCAAATTTTACATTTTATGTTTGGACAAATACTTCTAGATTTTCGTTTTTCTTCTTAGTACATTTTATACACTAGCTTTGTGTTCCTTCAAAGTCGGCCCTGGCTGCCACTGTGACAACGCCGACTTGGCCACCGGAAGCGTACGATGTCACACAAGCCGGGTTCCACTTGAATCCGCTTGGTGCAGCACTGTCATTCGTCGAATTATACACGATCTTGGCGTGTATAAACAATGTCATGGCATTCGATCATGCAAATTTTACATTTTATCTTTGGACAAATACTTCTAGACTTTCGTTTTTCTTCTTAGTACATTTATACACTAGCTTTGTGTTCCTTCAAAGTCGGCCCTGGCTGCCACTGTGACAACGCCGACTTGGCCACCGGAAGCGTACGATGTCACACAAGCCGGGTTCCACTTGAATCCGCTTGGTGCAGCACTGTCATTCGTCGAATTATACACGATCTTGGCGTGTATAAACAATGTCATAGCATTCGATCATGCAAATTCTACATTTTATCTTTGGACAAATACTTCTAGACTTTCGTTTTTCTTCTTAGTACATTTATACACTAGCTTTGTGTTCCTTCAAAGTCGGCCCTGGCTGACACTGTGACAACGCCGACTTGGCCACCGGAAGCGTACGATGTCACACAAGCCGGGTTCCACTTGAATCCGCTTGGTGCAGCACTGTCATTCGTCGAATTATACACGATCTTGGCGTGTATAAACAATGTCATAGCATTCGATCATGCAAATTTTACACTTTATCTTTGGACAAATACTTCTAGACTTTCGTTTTTCTTCTTAGTACATTTTATACACTAGCTTTGTGTCCCTTCAAAGTCGGCCCCGGCTGCCACTGTGACAACGCCGACTTGGCCACCGGATGCGTCCTAGGTCACACAAGCCGGGTTCCACTTAAATCCGCTAGGTGCCGCACTGTTATTCGTCGAATTATACACAATCTTGGCGTGTATAGACAAAGTGTATTGTTCAGTCAGTTTGTCAAGGGATTACGATACTCTAAACTGATACCTATTGGGTATTGGACAAAAACAAAATATATTGAAAATTCCCTGACACCACTAGAAAAATGGAAAAGAAATTGAATCTTTATTGAATATGTACCAATTATTATTTCACCTGCCGATTTTTCTTATTTTTTGGCTAAAGTGATGTTGAAATTTAATGAATTTGAGGTTTTTACACGTTTTCCGAAATAAAGTGTGATAATTCATGTGTATAAAAAGTGGTTCCTTTGCTCAACAATATCTTATATGAGGATGGGCATATATGGTTAAAATTGAATAACTCTCTTCTTACATTTTCATGAAAATTTACCCCCCAAAAGCCATAATTCAAAAACTTTGACCATCTGTGGTTCGGGCCAACACGATGTCCTGTCATTTTCTGTATGGCATCTGATAAAGAGCATTGTGTAGATATAATGAACAAAAGAAGGTGAAAATAAAACCACGCAATTCTGACTTATACCAATTTTGGGTTAAAAACTTAATTCTCGAAATCCTTGATTAACCCTATAATTGCCAATAAATTCTATATAACAGCATAAAGATAAATGCAACAAGGCAGAACGTTAACAGTATTTCATACATACATACATACATAATGATACATACACATAGATAGGAAGGCCTGTACATAGGTAGATAATGCAGTTCTTAAACTGTCATCATGCAGGCAATACATAATATTATTCATATAACTGCCTGTCCGCATTTCTACCTATCTAAACATCTAACTATCTAAGAATGAATACGCACACACTATTTCTTCCAAACTTCAGACTCAGGGCTGTCAGGTTCATGTGTTAAATTTCCAACTTGAACTCTTTAAAACGAATCCAACCGAAGTTAGTTTAGATATTGATACAAGGAACTCAGAGGAGTTTGGGCATCTTGTAAGATACATATTAGTATTGTAACAAATCAGAACTATATTATCTTTATTGAAGGCAAAATACATTTTCAAATTGAAGAAAGAAATCATTTAATTTGTGAAACTAATGCGTGTGACTTTATGCTTAGGTATTTAGAGTATTTTGATTGCTATATTACTGATTAGACACAAACATATGACAGCTTAGAAATTAACAATAACCCATTGGTTTGTGGTAAATTCTGGAGATAGAAATAAAATATTAACATAATTTACATTTTCAGAACTCTTTTAAATATTTCATCTACCTTCTGAAGCTAAATAAATTATTTCATCTACATCTATATATATATATATATATATATATATATATATATATATATATATATATATATATATATATATATATATATATATATATATATATATATATATAAATACAGACAGAAAGATAGACAGGTACATAGATTTCAGATATTAATTGATGAACATGAAAATGAAGTAAATGTTTCCATTATTGATAGGGTCGTTTTACTTTTAGGTACAAATTACTATTATTATAATAATAATATTAATAATAATAAACATAATCTTTATTTGAAGAGGGTAACTCAGTCCAATGGTAAGGATCTTCCCTGAGGCCCTCTGGCATGTTTACATTAGTAGTCTCAGGGCCCGAGGGTTACAAAGTAGTACGGTACAATGCTTTTAGGTATCTAGATTTGAAGGAAGGTAGTGACGGTGCACATCGGATTGCTTCAGTTAAGCCATTCCAAACTTTGGGTCCTGAGTATGAAGTTCATTTTTGGCCAATTTATTTATTACATTTTGGAATACATGTAGTTAGTAGTGAGGAGGTTGCATTTCGACTACCATAGCTGTTGTTTTCTTGTGTATATGAGAAAAGTTTGTTGGTATAATGGGGGTTTAACTCATTATGGCTTTTGTACACAGTAAGCGCCTGTTGGTATTCCACAAATTTAGGGAAAGGGAGCCATTGAAGCTTTTTGAATAGATCAGAAGATGGAATTGACAAATCGGCATATAATATTAAGCGGGCTGCCAGCTTTTGTAATTTAGTTACCCTGTTTTGTTGATTTGCTGGACAGTTTCACCACACTAAACAACAGTAATTTAGGTGTGGTAGAATATAGCAGTTATAAAATAACAACCTTTCCTTAACTGGGAGGTTCTTTTTTATTTCTTTTAAACTATGCCGGTTAAAAATGATCTTTTTGTAGGCTTCATCAACTTGTTCAGTCCATCATAAAGATTCATCAATTGTAACACCAAGAACCTTTTCACTGAATATTCTAAATAATTGTTATCAAATTTGATTTTTAGGGTACTTTCTAAGTGCATTCTTTTCTGTCTTGTGCACAGAAGCATAGATTTTGTTTTAGTTTTGTGGATAAACATTCTGTTTCTTGTGCACCAGTCTGTAACTTTCTTCAAGTCTTGATTCAAGTTTGTCTCAATTTCTGCTACAGTATAACCTACAGTATAAAAGGATGAATCATCTGCATAAGGACTACTCTTATTATCTACAGAAGAACAGGAGCGCATGTTGTTCCCCCCCATATAGCTGTGCGAGAAGTGACATCACCATTTTCTAGGCTAAAGTGATGTCACATATTCGGTGAATATGGTGTTTATTTTCTCTCGACGAGCGTTTCGAATCAATTTTCTCTCTGGTCTCATAGTACATAGATAATGTTATCATACTGTACTCATAATCCCACCCTAAATTTCGGCCACCTCTCTCAAATTCTATTCGGCAATAATTTGTTCATAGCATCCAGGGATGCTGTTTATTTCTACCTTTCACACCTCTTTAGAAAACCCCCCAAAATTTACCAATTTTTTCCGCCAAATACCTCTGATGATTGTCTGATTGGCATGAAACCGCTACAGCTCTAACTTGCAAGTTTTAAGCTAGAGGGAGCCACCGCCCGGCCCCTCCCAATGTATACACGCGCCTACCATGGCAACCCAAGTGGGACCATGGAGGCACGTGGACTCTATTTTGTTGACCCAGAGAACGCTCGTCGGTTAGCTGACAACACTTGTCACTTGCGGTAAGGTCTTTCGTCGATACACCAGGGAAAATCCTTCGTCAACCACTTTTACTCCTGTCCTTCTACTCTTATTATCTACACTACTTTCATGCATAAATATATCATTGATAAAGATGATGAATAATAGTGGCCCTAGGATTGACTGTTGTGGGACACCCGCTGTAATTCCTTTAAAATCAGAAACGCAGCCATTTAAACCTACTTTCTGTTTAAGGTTGCTGAGATAAGAGGAAAAACCATTTCACAGAATTTTCCATATAGACCTAGTTTTTTACCATAATGCTGTGGTCAACCACATCAAACGCTTTCTGAAGATCTTGAAAGATTGTGCCCACTAATCGTTTATCATCAATTGCTTTCAGCCAAATGTCAATAATTTTTAGCAGGGCTGCTTCACAGGAATGTTGAGGGCGGAATATAGATTGTTATTCGTATAATAGATTGTTTTCAGATAGATGTTTATAGATGTGGTCATGAACATGCCTTTCAATGATTTTGGACAAAAGTGATAGGATATATATAGGCATGTAGTTATATAAGGGTCATCTGTTAACCCAGATTTGTGTTATGGTAGTACATGTACTCTGCCTTCCTTCCATTTATCTGGGAATATATCTGTATTGATACTTTGGTTTATTATGTGGGTAACAGGCTCAGTCATAACACACATTCCTAACTTTAAAAATGATATTTCTATATCATCGAGACCTTTTACCTTCTTCTCATCTAGGTTTTGTATACTTTTGAACACCTCATGAGGTTTAATTTCCGGAATTTGAAATAACTCTTTTTCTGGGAGTTTTGAATATAAAAATTCTTTTAATGTGTCAGATATTTTAATATCAGTGTTTGGGTCACTACCCTGTCTGATCTTTTCAATGATATTTGTGAAGTGAGTATTGAAAGCATTTGCGATTTCTATTGGATTGGCAAGATTTTGATCATTTACATTGAGGAAATGAGTTGTTTCTTTTTCATGTTTTGGATTGAGGTCATTTAGTATCTTCCACAGAACTTTTGGATTGTTTCTATTCTGTTTAAGGCATTGACCATTAGATATTCAGGGGGGGGGGGCGTGTATAGAAGTTAGGGCACAATTTGTTTTTCTTTGAGATTCAGGGCTCGATTTCTTTTTCATCATTTCAGGGCTCAATTATTTATTTTTCGCAGATTTTGAGGGCTCAATTTTTTTCATCACTTTGAAGGACCTAGGGTGTCCACATCCGTTTGACATTGGCGCACAGGGGCCAGTCCGCTGGTGGGGGGCACTGCTATTGCGGCGTTGGTCTGGGGGCCGCTCAAGGCCCCCACATGCCAGAGGGTCCTAGATGCTCTGAGATGAGATGCATCATCTGAGGCCCACATTAGTTATTCTAGATGAAAATTTGTTGTTTTGAGAAAACAATTAACCACTTTTCCCCATTTTTTGATGTGCAGGGCTGCCCGTCCCTGGTGCAGTGCCATTGCGGCAGGGGTCTGGGTGCCGCTCAAGGCCCCCAGAAGCCAGAGTATCCTAGAAGCTCTGAGATGCATTATCAGCCTTATCTGAGTTCCAAATGAGTGATTCTAGATGAAAAATCTTCCTGTTTTGAGAAAACAATTCACCATTTTTTCCGCTTCTTTGGTGTGCAGGGTTGCCCATCCATGGTGCAGTGCCATTGCAGCAGGGGTCTGGGGGCACTAAGGCCCCCAGAAGCCAGAGGATTTTAGATGCTCTGAGATGCATTGTCAGCCTTATTTGAGACCCTTTTACTTGGTGTGCAGGGCCGTCTGGCCGGAGCTCAATTATTATTTTTCATGGAGTCAGAGCTTAAATATTTATTTCTCTGATTATCAGGGCTCAATTATTTTTGTCAAAGAAATTTAGGGCACGATTATTTTTTTCAATTCTATATACACCCCCCCCCCCTCCCTCGATATCTAATGATCAATGCTTAAGAGAATTAATAAAGTATCGTCATTTTGATTTCTGAATAATGAATTTAGATCTTTTTCTCCAGTAATTAGCAAATGCCTCATCCCTGTGTTTCTTATAATAGTCCCTCATCTCTATACTTTGTATAAATTGCTGTGATAGCCATTCGGCTTGTTTAATATTTTTTACTCTGTGCTCTTTCAGACGAGCATGAATATCAACTATATTATTCAAATATGTATAGAACATACCCAGTGGGCACAAATATTACCTGAATATTAGATGGATGTTCAATTTTGGTGGGAATATTCTGGACCAATTATGAACATTTCAGCAATGTTCGAGTCCTAACATTCCTGGAATGTTCTTATTTGATGTCATATAAATGTTCAATTTTGATTTGAATGTCATGCACCAAAAATGAACATTCCTGCAACCTTCTAGTCTGAACAATGCTGGAATGTTCAGATTTGACATTATACAATTATTAAATTGAGATATTTCCTATTTCATGAAAACTTCACTGATACCAAGTGCTTCCACTGCACAGACAATTTCCAATATTATGACAAAATTCAGAATCCAAATGATTCATTTAGCATTCAGCTCTGAACATTCTCTGAACATTATATGAACATTCTCACCTAGACATTCATACAATAGATACCGTGCCCATGCACTGGGTAGCAGGCTCAGTCATAACACACATTCCTAACTTGAAAAATAATATTCCTATATCATCAAGACCTTTTGCCTATCCTCTCATCTAGGTTTCCGTATACTTAAGGTTTAATTTCTGAAAATTGAAACAACTCAAGCAGTTTCGGGTAGTTTTGAATATAAAAATGTCTTTATAGCATTCACTAGCTGTGTCTGTTATAACATGGAATGAGTAATTACCGTATTCCTCTACACTCGGCCCGGAAGTCCAAAGATTTTACCACAAACCAATGGGTTATTGTAAATTTTGAAGTTGTCATCTGTTTGTGGTTATTCTGTAATATAGCAATCACAATGCTTTTAATACCTAAAAAGGTCACAAGCATTAGTTTCAAGAATTCAATGATTTCCTTATTCCATTTGAATTGTATTTCAGCTTCAATAAAGGTTATATAGTTCTGCTCGACGTTAGCGGCTTTCCGAAGGGCCCCGCCCTGTTTTATAACCGAGTGGTTATCATTAGTATTGGTCCAAGCCACCAGGGCTTCCAGTACACTACACAGAAATCACTGCTACTAACTGCCGGCTGCTCGCCAAATCAAATGTTGCAAACAGCCAGTTTTTGGCAGCGAATTAATCTATGAAACAGAGCGCCCAAAAATCAAAGTTATGCGAGAGATCGATAGTGTGTATTAACATAATGTATGGGAAGATTTTATGGATATTTCCGCGCCTGTGTACTGACATTACAGATGTCGCAATAGGTGAACAGGTTTATTGCATTTCTAACATGTGCTGACATGTTGTCGCTACAGGCGCGACTATACTAATCTACACTGTCGCGGAGACGTCGTTCTTTAACCAGGGTACGCGTGGGTTATGGAATGTTCAATTGATATTGTGCACGTACGTTGGCATACCTTTCAACATTCAACAATCCGAAATCAGGAGATTTCAGGCGGTTTAATAATGCGGCATCTTCAGGTCGGTTTCGTTTTGTTTAGTTCCAATTCTGGCCACAAGGGGCGAGGTTAGTACTTAGGCTTAAGGTCTGCGCCTTTACAATCGATAATCATGTACACGTATGTTAATGGGATAACTTTAATTCTATGTAGCAGATCACAATTGCTGCATGATGATATACACACAGTTATCAAGAACACACAGATAGCTTTGGAACTGAAAATATCACCATGAACAACACTTACATTGTGTGATCTTTCAAGGTCTAATACTTCTATGTTCACCATATTATGAAATTTTTGGCTCTTGGCTAGAAAATAAATTTACTTTTGAAAAAGGGTGGATGATTTTTGAAAGATAGCAAATCAGTAGCTAATCTGAAGATTTCTTCAAATCAGGTGCTCTATCAGTGTCAGTGGAGAGAATATTTGAGGTCTGAAATCAGGAGAGTATTGCTCAAATCAATGGAGTTGACAGGTATGCGTTGGTTATGTAATTCGGCAAATATCGTCGACTGACCATTTCATACCTGTCAACATTCAACCATCCGAAATCAGGAGTTTCACGCGGTTCACCATTGGGGCTTCTTTCCGACCTGGGGTCAGGGTTAGAATATTAGCTAAGAAGTGGGCTATTGTATTTCACAGGAGCTAGCAAATTCTGATTAATGTTTTTGAATTCCCCATATTCTCAGCTTCATGGTATTTCAGTAAAGAATATGTCCCAATCAGACCTATTCTTTCTTTTCCCAGGTGAACTTATATATTTAAACGATCACTAATTTGCTTTTACTCATTACCCATATTCCTCATATTTCCTAACTATTACTTCTCTATCCATTCCCCTTGAGACATGGATCCATGTGCCGCCCTCCCTATTTTGGCGCACGGATCCATTCCTCTTCCATACTTGCCTATTCTTTGCGCTGTGTTGCGCCAAGCGCCACTAGCTTCATACTACTTTCCACTACTTTCATCTCCACTCCTGTGACCTTGTATCGTTCCTTGTCTCAATATCTCAATCTACTTTTGTTGGATTCGTTTACAAAAATTCAAGTTGAGAATTTAACACATGCACTTGACTGCCCTGAGTCTGAAGTTTGCAAGAAATTGTGTGTGGCGTATTCATTCTTAGATAATTAGATGTTTAGATAGATAGGTAGAAATGAGGACAGGCAGGTAGATGAATACTATTATTTATTGCCTGCATGATCTACCTATCTATCGATATACCTATCTATGTGTATTTATGTATGTTTGTATGTATGTATGTATGTATGTTTGTATGAAATACTGTTCTGCCTTGTTGAATTTATTTTTCTCCTGTTATATAGGAGTTATATGGCGAAATGAAGGAATTCGAGATTTTGTTTTAACCAAAATTTGGTATAAGTCAGACTTGCGTAGTTGAATTTCACCTTTTTTTGTCTACAATATCTACATAATGCTCTTTATCAGATGACATAAAGAAAATGACAGGTCTTTTTTTGTTTTAAAACCACAAATGGTCAAAGTTTTTGAATTATGGCTTTTGGGGGGTTAATTTTCATGAAAAGGTAAGAAGAGAGTTATTCAATTGTAACCATATATGCCCATCCTCATATGAGATATTGTTGAGCAAAGGAACCACGTTTTATACACATGAATTATCACACTTTATTTCGGAAAACGTGTAAAAACCTCAAATTCATTAAATTTCAACATCACTTTAGCCAAAAAATAGGAAAAAAATCGGCAGGTGAAATAATAATTGGTACATATTCAATAAAAATCAATCTCTTTTCCATTTTTCTAGTGGGGTCAGGTAATTTTCAATATATTTTGTTTTTGTCCAATACCCAATAGGTATCAGTTTAGAGTATCGTAATCCCTTGACAAACTGACAATACACTTTTGTCTATAGACGCCAAGATTGTGTATAATTCGACGAATAACAGTGCGGCACCTAGCGGATTTAAGTGGAACCCGGCTTGTGTGACATCGTACGCATCCGTTGGCCAAGTCGGCGTTGTCACAGTGGCAGCCAGGGCCGACTTTGAAGGAACACAAAGCTAGTGTATAAAATCTTGGATTAAGAAAAGAATGGATATGTAACGAGAGACCAATTACTATATGCCCTATAAGAAGAAAAACGAAAGTCTATAAGTATTTGTCCAAAGATAAAATGTAAAATTTGCATGATCGAATGCTATGACATTGTTTATACACGCCAAGATCGTGTATAATTCGACGAATAACAGTGCGGCACCTAGCGGATTCAAGTGGAACCCGGCTTGTGTGACATCGTACGCTTCCGGTGGCCAAGTCGGCGTTGTCACAGTGGCAGCCAGGGCCGACTTTGAAGGAACACAAAACTAGTGTATAAAATGTACTAAGAAGAAAAACGAAAGTCTTTAAGTATTTGTCCAAAGATAAAATGTTAAATTTGCATGATCGAATGCTATGAAATTGTTTATACACGCACAGATCGTGTATAATTCGACGAATAACAGTGCTGCACCTAGCGGATTCAAGTGGAACCCGGCTTGTGTGACATCGTACGCTTCCGGTGGCCAAGTCGGCGTTGTCACAGTGGCAGCCAGGGCCGACTTTGAAGGAACACAAAGCTAGTGTATAAAATGTACTAAGAAGAAAAACGAAAGTCTATAAGTATTTGTCCAAAGATAAAATGTAAAATTTGCATTATCGAATGCTATGACATTGTTTATACACGCCAAGATCGTGTATAATTCGACGAATAACAGTGCTGCACCTAGCGGATTCAAGTGGAACCCGGCTTGTGTGACATCGTACGCATCCGGTGGCCAAGTCGGCGTTGTCACAGTGGCAGCCAGGGCCGACTTTGAAGGAACACAAAGCTAGTGTATAAAATGTACTAAGAAGAAAAACGAAAGTCTATAAGTATTTGTCCAAAGATAAAATGTAAAATTTGCATGATCGAATGCTATGACATTGTTTATACACGCCAAGATCGTGTATAATTCGACAAATAACAGTGCTGCACCTAGCGGATTCAAGTGGAACCCGGCTTGTGTGACCTAGGACGCATCCGGTACACACTACGCTGTCACAGTGACATAGATAAGTAGTCACAGTGACACCCGAGCTCCCGCCATAGTGTCACAGTGGACGTCACATGTGACGTCCAACGACTACTAGCCCTTGTAGCCAATTTATGCACCTTCCAACTGTACTATGGGCTTGGATACATGCGCCCGCCACCCACTTTTAGGGCACAGGGATCCTTATTACACTGTCATTTTCTACTCATCCTGCGGCCTTAATAAGCACCCTTGCCTTCCCCCTCTCTGTAAGTGTACTGTCCTCCCAATACCTCTTTCAACGGGGCCCTATCTGGATTAAAATTAGTTGAACATGAACATTTTTGTTGGTGACTTAGAGAATGCTTTAGCTATTACCACAATAACTCTATCAAAAAAGGTCATTCATACAACCATGCAAAAGGAACAAAAACCTCATATATTGAATTTCAAAAATGACATTAAGAATTTTCATTTTCAAGAAAAATATAGACATTATACAAGGGGGAAGAAAACAGGCTTTCATAAACAATATGTCTTGTTATATAATATATATGACAAGCACTAGAGCACATCCTGTAACTTATTACCGCATCTTTACTACTGTGTTGCTTTGAATATCCATATTTGTACCTTATTTTGTTAACGTGTCGTAGAATGAAATAATAAAAAACTATTAGTACAGCATAAAAAAAAGTTGTTTCTGACTATCAGGTAAAACAGTGTCATCAACTAATAGTCAAATGGTAGAGGTGAGACCTAGAGCGATGGTGTAATGTAGTACAGGAATAGGCATGGGCACAAGCCATCACTAGGGTAACCTCAACGGAACAGGCACTCTGTTGGATTCTGCCCCTTCTACTACAACCAACTGGGTTCTGCCTTGAGGAACTTTAAATCCTCTGGTTTGTGGAGTCTCTGACATGTACTACTCTAACTTGCATAGAAGCCTCTGATGGCCGACCTTGTCAAAGGCCTTTTAGAAGTCCAACATTGCATTTCCTCAAGATTTTGTGTGCTGCTTCGGGATCAGTGAATCTGGCATTTCAGTAGCAACAATTAAGGTTGTGGTGAATTTCATCAGACTGGTGACTATGGCATGCCAAAATGATATTAATTCAACTCACAAAATATCATGCAACTTTCAAAATTTCGTTCAACTTTTTTAAATATATCATGCAACTCTCAAAATAACATGCAACTCAGGAAGGGTGTATATTTGTTGGGAACATGTATAATGAACTCAGAAAAGTTATGGGTGTTGTGACCAGGTCATGCACTTGTAGTGGGGAAGGTCGCTGGTAAAGGGGAAAACCTACTGGTCTGATAGTCATTTTGTGTTAACCACTATGCTGCTGCTGACTAATTTGGCCAATACAATCTTATTAAAAAAACTGAAAAATGACTATGCTGACCAAACCAAAACTAAAATTTTCAAATGTTATGGCCCGTAAAAGTCCTCACCAGTAAAAAAAATCAAAAAAGTACTGTTTATTAGGCATAGTCAATGAGATCCCTAAGGTATCTGTGAATCTGCAGTAACCATCAACTGCATAATTAATGAGAATATGTCATTCGAAAAAAAAGTTGTAAATTTTGAAATAAAACAGAATATGGATTGAATAATGACAGGTGGCAATGATATTCTCTACCTGATAACACCCAGGAACCTGGAGATACACCTATTTATAGGATTATGCTGCTTTGAGGTGTGTTCTGGGACAGGGCTTTTAACTGGCTTGCAATGGTACCCATCACCTTAATGTAGTACAGGAATAGGCAGGGCACTAATTCAATCCCTGGGGTAACCCAAACAGAACAGGTTCTCTGTTGAATTTTTCCTTTTCTACTACAACCAACTGAGTCCAGCCTTCGAGGAAACTTTGTGGTGCTACTGATATGTACCACTCTTACTTGAGTATAAGCTTCTGACAGCCAACCTTGTCAAAGGCCTTTGAAAAGTCCAACACACAGGCATCTGAGCACAACCACAACCACGCCTGAGCACAACCTTAATAAGCTGCGTCTCACAGGAGCACCAATCTCTGAAGCCATGTTCTATACTGTAGAGAATGTTGTTTAGGGTTGCGTGCCTTGGAGCGTTGTACAGGGACACTGGCAATCCCCCTCTGTTCTCTCCGATTGTAGCCTCACCAAAGGTATTGTCGTCAGGCTCATAAAAAAATAAACAGTGCCACTGTGCTGTACTTGAACCTGCAAAAAGCGTAAGTATTAGACTTTGGCAATCTTTATATTTTGCCATTCAGGGTCTATTATTGATGAAAATAAAAAGCAGTCTTTAAGACCACTAATTATAGGCATGTATTGACACGCTTAAATTAAAGCAAGCATCCCTTTCAATTTAAAAGGTATGATTTAATATCTGATTGTATTATTATTTTAAGTACTCTAAATGAGCAACATGACTATTACTAATTATTTGGGCATTACAACTAATGTCGAAGCTAGGTAGGATCACGTGACCTATGTCTAGAAATAGGTATATAAAAGGACTATTACAACATCACAAAATAAACTACTGTTCATATTATCCTACCTGCTCATCTGAACAATGGAGACCATACGAAAATCTTAAGACTTCACGGAATCTCGGATGTTCCCCATTATCCAATCTCTTTGGGGTAATGTACATGTCGGAAAGAAAATTCCCCCAATCTCTAAACATATCAAACCTTGGGAGAAAAAGCGAGAGAAAGAGAGAGAGTTGGTTAGAATCAATTAATGCCATACATTGGTTAGCTCATTCCCCTATCTTTATGTTGGTAAAGGACCATGGACTGTTTCAGTTCATATTGGCTGTGGCAATTGATCAATACAAGAAAAAAAGTTTGTCTGTCTAAATGTGGTTTGGTTAAGGATTAAAAATTGTTATTATCTAGTTAAATGCAGTTATTGACTGACTGACTGGTAAATTATGTGCCATTTCAACTTTCAATGAGAAGACGTGTCGTGCAAAATTGTGGATATAAAGAACATGTACCTCATGCTTATAACCTCAACGTTACTCCTTGAGCTCTTCATGATGTCTGCCCAGTCTCCTGTTCGAAGTATGGGGGTTACCCTGATAACGATATATTTTGTAGTAATGTAAGCAATACAGGATATAATAGGTATTGTTAAGAACCACATTATTCTATTAAATTCTTTGTATTAACATTTATTGGTTGACCGACTACTGAGCTCTAAGGTGAAAGCATATAATAAAATGGTTATTTCTAAAATTGTAGAGGCATTTACAAACTATTCTTGAAGAAAACACACTTACTTTTTGGCCGCACGGGAAATTGATCCAAAAACACTATCACAACTAGCCATACCATGTCCTGGTTCAAAAAAAAACTTGAATTCTACACTGCATAATAAGAAGTGAAAAAACCATTTACATATTTATAATGTGGCAAGTCAAAAAGCAATAGGACAATGGTGCAATTTTGGCAAAATTATACATAGGTAGGTGTTTTGGAATGGAGTTTCATTTAAAGCTTGGTAACATTTGCAACCTCCAGGGTTACAAGTCATTATGTTAGATTGAAAACGGTCACCATGGATATCTTCTCATTTGTATCTAATCTCTCCTTAGGTGCGTCTTAGCCAATCTTCACCCTGTCTCCCCCAACCCCTCTTATGGGGATCATATTGTAATTTGAGGTTGATAATAGAGCGATTATTCATGTATCAAAATTATATCAAAGATAGCAAACATAGTGAATTTATATGAAAATCATATGTAATTTTTGTAAAAAATTCAATGATCCATTATTCATTTGCAAGCCACAAATGCTATATTCGGATAATCTTATCTGGGCTCCCCTTTTATTAGAATATATTTCTTTTTGCCTCCATACCTTAGGATTGGCCTTCGCAGCAGGGTAAGTTATCTCCCGAATTGCTAACCATGTGGTTTGGACCTAAAGGTATAGCAGGCTGAGCTATCTTTGATCAAGGTAGTTCCTCTCAGCTTGACTAGCCGCTAGGATCAATTTAGGGAATAAGCCTTAGCCCTATTAAGAGAACTGGACTTTGTAGATGGGGTGCCTATGGCTCTTCTGCAACTAAAAGACCCCTTGGAACTATTCATGAAGAGAAGGCTTTCTATCCCATTGCTATATGACCTAAGCTGTTAAAAGCGACTTTTCTCGTAGGCTAGTCTGAGGACCTACCAAGTGATTATCAATTAAGAGTTGTAGCATCTTCATCAAGGGCAACTGCCGCATGCATTTCAAAGTCTCATCGACACTGCCATGCATGCGGTGGTTGTCGACAATACCAAGGTTCGGTAACTTGTCCATTGCGTATGTAATTTAAGTTTGTATACATAGTACATATATGATTTTATGCCAAGATGTCTATTTGATTAAATAAACACAACATTTGCTAATATAATGCGTGTTTTGCCTTTCATTTAATCCCTCTTTCCCATAGGTAGATTTTTCAACTTCACAATTCTAAACTTAATCATCTAATTTCAGATGTTGCAGCACCTTGCCAGTAGAATGTGATTTTCTTTCTATTATCATTTTTACGAGGTATATGCTTTAAGCTATAGGAATTCAGCTGCTATCTGTTGGTGTGTAATGGTAGTGATAGGGGCTTTGAAACCATTGTACCAGCAGCTTGCCCCACCCTGATCGTGGGTCTTCATTATGTGAAATTTGCCAATTGATACTATGAGTAACACTCTTCATCAAAATGGCAACATTGATAACTTTACCATGATTTTGGACCTATGAGATGTAACACATACAATGGTATAATTGCCTTTGTCTTCTTAAACTTAGTTTTGAGATATGTTAAACTTTCAGAAATGTCCCAGGTATTGAGTAGGGTTCTCGCTTGAGATAGCTTATGTGATTAACTTCTTTGACTCGGTTTTTCTCTATCCTGCTTTAATTTGACTAGTCAGCCTGTACAATGTGTACATTGCCTGAAAGATCTTTTGGTGAGTAACACATTTAGTATCACAAATATACCCACCCAGCAGAGTGATTTTTTATATTCGTGTTACTTGGGAGGAAGGGGGGGGGGGCGGCTCAAGCTGAAAAAAATACATGCATATTGTTATCAGACAAAACACCTATGCACAATCATGGACCAGGGACCATCATAATTCACGAATATTGGGAAAAGATTAAAATGGAGGGAAGGATATAATATATTTTCAATCTTTTTCTCAGTCCACATTTTATTCCCATTTCTTTAGGAATGTTGGTGAAAAATAGAAAAGGGTGTATTTTTCCACTTCTGGATTCCATTCATATTCCAAATCCAATAAAATCCATTAACATTTGATTCCCAAAATGCTTGATTACTATATAAATATTTATTTGAATGGTCTCATTTTTGTGAAATCATGGGAAGCGCGAAGACAGCGAAAATTAAATGACTTCAAAAATATCAGTTATACTGTAAATATGTTTTGGTATTATACTGTAAAAATATAATGTATTAATACTGAGTTTTGGGTTAGATATATCCCTTTTTAGTGGAGCCTGTGCCATTTGACTAGGGTTTGACTAGAGCCATATGTTCCCCATATGGGCATCTTTGAATTACAGCGCCATCAAGTGAAGAGAATTGATGAACTACATGTCCATGCAAAAACCAGGTGGCAGGTTGGTATAGTGGCTAGCATGCTGGACTGCACAGCGGGCGATCACAGTTTGAAACCCGATGGGGGCGAGGGAAAGGACATTTCTTCCCTTATCTGTTTTCCTCTGCGATGGCACTTTACGCCGTAGATCCAGTTAGCCAAAAGCTCTTGCCTTCACTATTGTAAAAACAACTACCCATTTTAAATATTTGATCCTTTTTAGTAACAAGTTAAGTTTATTGTATCATAGTTTTGTGATCTTCATAATTTCACATCATAAGTGAAGCAACCAACTGTGGTGCACGTATAAAGGTTTTCGTGATATACCACTGCCAGGGCTTGACAGGAATCCTTGTATCTGTAGGCTAAATTTAGATATGGGTAATTATGTTGTCAAGCAGGGCATGTCGAGCCTGGTGGCTGAATGCTGACTGCGAGTTTGACAGCTTACAGCAGACTGTACGGTGCATTATGGTTGTGTGCATTTAGCTTAGCTTGTTGCCAAGTTAAAACCCTACTCGACACCCGAATCATTTTTGACAGTTGAATGTCTGAAAACTGATTAAAAAGAAGACAAAGGCAGTTTAACCCCCAATGGGGGGGGGGGGGCACTCAGGTTCAGAGGGGGGCCGCACCCGTGTTACATATTTTGCGGAAGAAGGTGTTTTTTTAACACCTCCGCATGTCCGCGATTTTGTAAAAGAAGGGTACTTTTTTGTACCCAGGTACGAAGTATGGGGGTCAAAATCCCCTTACAATCCACGAAATATACCCGGCTCTGACGCCGAGTGACTCCCAAAGTTACTGGGCTTCCCAGTTTGCTGCCGCCACTTGCTGCCGCTATGAAAACATGCAGAGGATAATAAAATCTAAAGTTAAAATATGTGCCAAATCAACAAGAAAAATGACGACAATGTGTCGGTGCAATCTCCACTGACTGCGCATTGATCCATTGTACCTGTTATGCATGCACATAATGACATCATTATTTCCCAACACTGATGCAACTATTCCTTTGTCTAAGTACTTTCTCCTGGGAATTGTGTTTATGTTCAGCATGAAATGATGGTAATGTGGCGCCCTATAGCTTGAAAACAAGACAGTTGACCCCAGTTTTCAAATTGTAGTATGGAAAAATGGGGTTTTAAGAACAATTTCATCAAGCTTAGAAATCTTTCAATTGTTGATTTTTTTCCATAACTTCACTAACTTCGTTTTAGTTTTAGTCGTTGTGGTGAAAGGTATTCTACATGTATTTTGACACAAGGTTCATCCCCTGGGCGCAAAGCGCCGTGAGAAGTGTGACGCTCGCTAATGTAGTTATCTGAATCTCTCCAGAGCAAGTTTTTACGGTAAGGAAAATTGGACAGCGATGCCACAAAGTTAACTACATGTGAAGGCGTATAGATAGAATGACTTTTGTTTCTTTATTTGCAAAGGTATTACGCTCGTCATTTGCTTTTGACGACATTCCAGCGATCTACCGTTCGTTGGCGTCTTAGTTAGCCAGCAGCATATGGTTACAAAGCATGTGTTGACATGACAAGGGGGGAGATCAAATTCATATTTGACCTGTATCTAAATTCGGGGGGTAATTAATAAAAGTGGCCTATTATTAAATAACTAGGAATGCTAGGCACGATCCTAAATAGAGTCACGGGGAATCATGAATATAGCTTTCTTTTCGCTGTCATGAACATCATACAAGGCCTGAGGGCCTAATCAGTAGTGCGCTGGTCTGGTAGTCCAATCGACGCAGGATCGAATCCTTCAGACCACTATTATAGACTGTTTTTTTCTAGCTGCACAGTGCTAAAGGTGGCACTATTAAATATTTCCTACTCGTAATAACGCTTACATTATTTTTGTTATTTTTTTACTTTACTTTTACTAAACTGAATTGTTGGTCCAAACCGCTGATCCAAGAAAGGTAGTCTGCCTGAATTGCCGTTCGCTATAAGGGCTGATGACTTTATATTGGGCCCTGACTAAAAATGATCTTTTATCTTCGCATTATAATAAATATTTCAACAGTTGTGATAAATGAAGTAAACAGAAAAAATAACTAAAGTGACAAAGTTGAGAATTTCTTCAAAAAAATACTGTAAATCACTTAAATATGGCGTGCACATTATATAGCGTAATTACGGTACTGCCCTGAATAGCGTGATCTAAGTATAGCGGTGAACGGGAACAGCAGCACCAAGTTCAATTAAGAATTTAATAAATACGGGATTTTACAATAGCGCATATGGGCAGAGCGCTATTATCGCTATCTTATTGTTCCCGCTATACTTAAGTGATTTACAGTATATAGTTTAATGGGTGTAAGTAGTGCCTAGCCTTCACATAGATTATGAGATCTGTGAAGTCGTCAGCTTGTTGCTCTCAACATAAAAATAAACTAAAGTGATAAAGTTGAGAATTTCATCAAGAAAATATATAGTTAAATGGGTGTAAGTATTAGTTTATATATGTTGATACAGGAAATGTTCCCGTTATTAAGTTCCCTATGATGTTGGTAGTGGCACCTGCATGCACACTTGATGCACATGACTATTACTTTATGCAACTTCCACCCATTCACCTTCTATCTGCTTTTCACACGTCCCCACGTGTTTATCAGTGCCCTATTCATGCACCTTCAACCTGTACTATGGGCTTGGATACGTGCACCCGCCACTCAATCATTGGGCACATGGATCCTTACTGCACTAACATTTTCTACTCATCCTGCGGCCTTAAGCGCCCTGCCGCAACACTTGCCTTCCCCCTTCTCTGTATTTGTACTGTCCTCCCAGTAACTCTTTCAACAGGGCCCCATCTGGGTCATTCAGTATGATTAAATGAGTTTAAACATTTTCTAAGCTAAGTGTATCTAAGACGGAAAAGAAATTTAACCAGAAACGTGTTATTCATGAAGAGCTTAAAAAAAAAGTTACTCCCAATGATATTCGAACCTGTGGTGAGAGTTTCGTGAGCAGACTTCCTAACCATTAGACCACTGATAGACGATGGTCTCAGTGATAAAAGCAAACGATTTTCCAATGGTGTTGGTTGATAGTCAACGCTTACTAATACATCTACATTTTTTTGATGTATGTGAATTATTGAAGGTTCCTAAGCAGATTCATTTGAAAAATCTGTTGTAACCTCTCCTGCCAAATCAACAAGACTACAGATGTCAACTTAACTATTGCCCTACGGAATGTATTGGATACGTGACATAGAAACGGAGGAACAGTCCATTAAATAGGGTATCCATCCATTGACCTGCCATCTATTGTGTGAAATGAAATTTAACTTTTCGATCACTCTCTCAGGTTCTTGTTCTCATCAATAGACACACACATATATATATATATATATATATATATATATATATATATATATATATATATATATATATATATATATATATATATATATATAAATATATATATATATATATATATATATATATATATATATATATATATATAAATATATATATATATATATATATATATATATATATATATATATATATATATATATATATATATATATATATATATATATATATATATATAATTGTCATGATACGTTCTGAGGGTGCGAATAAGGGGCCTTCATTCAAGTATTTAGAGCAGAAGATATGGCTGTGATTGACATGTTTGCATAGCTATCAAGGAACATGTAATTAATAACTTTTTTTGTCAATCATAATGCATTTAGAGTTATTATTATCATCTCTAGTTGCGAAGAGTGTGGTCTTTTTTCTGACAATAACCTGCTCTGTGCGAAGTGGCTGTTACATTCTCCCCACTCTGCTGTTAAACTGTAAACAAACTGATGAAAGAGAAAATCTGTATAATTCTACATGCTTTTATATTTTCCTAAACATTGAAATATGTTAATGAAATAGTCGGGTCGTGTTATTTTCCAAATCTGAATATCATATTGACAGTAGCCTTATGCTCAGCCTGGAGCAGTTGGCTGTTCCAACCCACACCCTCCAAATTAGGCAGCAGCATTTCAATAGGTAATTTTGGTATGTTTTATTCGATTTATTAATGAATTTGTTTGTTTTTTGGCAAGTTATAGAATGGGAATTGATCACGAGTGGTAGGTGAGTGTGGCCATACAGTGCCCTCCCAGTCAGCAGCCAAAACAGGCTCGGTTTTGGCTGTTAACTGGTCGGGCCACTGTATGGCCACAATCACCAACAATTCCTACAATTTAGGGCATTGTGATATCGATTGTTTCGGGCGCATTGTATGGGCGATGTCAACCCGTAGAGTATCTCAGCTCCGTTGTTCATTGTATACAATTTTTGGGCGGGCAAGATTGGATGAGGGTGTAGGAGCTAAACCTCTCATTTGAATAACATACAAATGAATTGTTTTTTTTGTCTAAATCATGTTTATGGAGGCTGACAAGGATGCTTCTATCTTACAGCATTGACTGGGGTTCATCAGCTACAATGGCTACATTTAATTTCTGCACTAATTGCACGGGTAGTTCGGGCATAATGCTAGACCGCACACATGATTGCCATTCAGTTTCCTGGTCATGGATGCATGGATGACCTCACAACTGAACGTGGCTTTGATTCGCACGATAGGGGTGTTTGTACAACCAGGCACTGGCAGACGACCGGTTGACTGGTGCAGGAATTAGATATCTGCACTGTACACTATGCAATAGTGTGTACCAGGAGTATAACTGTCTCGGCTATACCTCACTTGAAGAAACTGTATTCTGATTGGTTTAGAGAGAGGGCCCAAATCTGTTGTAGAACTCAGAAAACTTTGAAACGAAATAATTTGCACCGTAAAAATAAAGAAAACATTGAAAACTTTTGGAAAACTTTGAAAATTAAAACTATTAACTCTTGAAGACTAAAATACTCTGAAAACTTCCAAAATATCATATTTTTTGCAAAAAACATAATCAAAATTAATTGCCTTGAATAAATTCAGTGAATGATAAAAAAAAATTGCAAAGAAACACTAAAATTTACATTTTTACGAAAAATATCAATGATTTTTTGGAATATTTCGGTGTATTTTAGTTAGAGAGTTAACATTAGTTTTTCAAAGGTTTTCGATGTGTTTTTTTTACAGTGCACATTACTTCATTTTAAAGTTTTTCATTGAAAATATTGTTGATTTTAAACTAGATGATAATTTCTATGGGTAGATACTTGAGTTTATTAGAAGACAAAACCTGTCACTAAGTAATAAAGGTACACTATATATATATATATATATATATATATATATATATATATATATATATATATATATATATATATATATATACATATATGTATATATATATATATATATATATATATATATATATATATATATATATATAAATTAAAGTTTTTACATACATTGATGTTGTGTTTTCTTACTTTTGTCCACAACGGAGCCTCATAAGGGAGTGGACAAGTGTGAATGCAAATGATGAGCAGATGTTATAACTATACCAATGTACAAAGCAAGTGCGAATACACGCGTATGTCACATTACGTAATGGCAAAACATATGAATAAAAGTGTGAACATTACCAGTGAGCGAATGATGTAATACAAAAGCGTGATATTGAGTGAATGGGAACTGTGAAATGATAATTTCTCCGCAGCTGTGCATCCAGTCCAAGTGAGAAGGTGGGCATAGGCTGGCGAGGGGAAGAGGTTGGGGGTCTACTACCTATTTGGATGAGGAGATGGACCTCTTCCATCAATACCTAACTTCCAGAATAGGTTTCCCTAACCTGCTTGTGACCCTAACCCTAACAAAACGAATGAATGAATGAATAAGTTTTTAAAGTCACATCGACACACACAAAGGTCATGTAGTGCCATAAGACATTAGCAAAAAGTGGTCCTTTGTCATTGTTGACGAACAATGACCAAGCAGAATTGTTCTTAGTTATTGATTGATTTTTTAGCGAAAGAAGAAAAAGAGGGAGAGTAAGAGCAGAGCCTTCAGATCCAAAGAGGACCAAGGGATATTTTAGATGCAGGGTATCCATAGAAAGATCCACCTAAAAAACGATCTCTATTAAATACAGATATTTATTGACAATTACGCCTATCGAGGTTTTCATAATACTCGTTATCTCCGCTTCTAGGTAGAAAAGTTGAATTATGTAAGTCCTTTCACCCATTTGCCTGGGTATTTCATGACCTGCAGCTACCTGACTGTGTGATAGCCATACCCTCATCTTTAACAAACCGATTACATATCACACCCTTTAACATCTTATTACATTCCAAAAAAACAAAAAACAAACAAAAAAGCAAATGGCAAAGCACATACAATTGTTAGCTGCAGATTCCCAGATACCTGTGAAGAATGACCCCCCCCCCCCCCCTAAATCCCCTGGCATGCAAACAGAAGAAGTATAAATATTGGTGCTCTTTCGTAAGTTATACCATTTGAGATAAAGTCATTGCTAGTAGGTAGTCTCACATATGGTCCAGACCAATAAGCTTGCATCGTGATAATTGGTATTGCAGTTTTCCATAAAATAATCTCTACAGTTATGGATCGCGTTTACAGATTAATTGTGCTTGTGTGTCTCAGCCATTCATCATCCGGCCTGCATTTTCTCAATCACCAAAATGAGACAGCCAGGGAGTTCCGCACTACTGTGCCAGTTTCTTTCAGCCAAACGGCTCTACAACAACAAGACATGCCTAGTATCCAGCCAGAAAAAGTTGTTCGTAAAGAACAGACGATGGTGAACACCCAGACAGATCTGCAACATCGAGCCAGACCTACTTTCATACCTTCTGAAGTTTTTCATGAAGTTCAAACTTCAACAAGAATTCCATATAGCAGTACCAAGGAGTATCCATTTTTCCGAAACAGCAGCAGGTCTGATATTACGACTCACAGTTATGTGGAAATGTCATCAAAAAATGCGCCTGCTGATGGACATGACACTCACAAGTTGTTTGAGGACAACAAGCAGTATGTATGTGTTTTTACCAGAGAACGTAAACAACCAAATGCCACTGTGAAGACAATTGAATGCAGCGTTCCCAAAGGCCCTAGACTCAGACAGACAACTTTCCTCTCGGCATGCAAAATACAACTCTCCAAATTGGAGGTGTTAGGACTCATGCTAACTCCTTGTGATGCAATAACCACAGACACGTTAAGACTAATTAATGGGCTCGTGCACAATGAGAGAATGTTTTCAATAGAAAACAACACAGTTATTCCAGTCAATTTCATATGTGTTATTGGCAGCGAGTATATGGGCTCCATCCACAAAGTGCATATTTGTCCAATCAAAGAAGGGGAAATTCCACCTTCGGACCATTTAGAAATATCCAAGTATCTTCAGAAGGTGTGTGGTCTTCAAAAGGCATTTATAACCAAGTCATCTGTAAAAACTGTTGATAAAATGAAGGACTGTTCCAGTGCATTATTACCCAAGAAAAATTCACATGATTTCTCAAACATGATATATCGGCAGTACATAGGGTACATTGTTGTTTTAGGTATGAGCATCGTTGGAATTCTTGCCAACTCAATGGCTATTGTTGTGTTTGCCAACGGTGGTTTGGAACACACGAAGAAGTCGAAATCAACCACTCTTTTCATACTTATGTTATCAATGGAGCTCCTCACACTTGCAATATCATTTTGTTTGACAATAGTTCTTCTAAAGATTATAAGACCACTACCTTCTGGTGTGTGCCATTTAACGTACGTTGTACATTACTTTTCTTTCTTTGGTTCTACATATAGCATTTTGCTGATCACCATAGAGCGCTATATTGTGATTTGTCACCCTTTAAGAGCAAAGACCATTTTAACAGAGTCGCTACAAAGAATGGTAAGAATGACTTTCACTTGATTTATTTGCCTGTGATAATGACAATCATTATTCCTGAGTGAGTTGTGTAACACACACAAACACACATGCATATTTAGACACACGCATATATATATATATATATATATATATATATATATATATATATATATATATATACAAACACACACACGCACACACATATATATATATATATATATATATATATATATATATATATATATATGTATATATATATATATATATATATATATATATGTATATATATATATATATATATATATATATATATATATATATATATATATATATATATATATATATATATATATATACATGTATATACAAACCTTTTCAATAGATGAGCTCAGGACTGTGCTTGGCAAAGCCCATGACACAGCTCCTGGTCCGGATCAAATACATTATCAGATTTTGAAGCATCTTCCTAAAGCTTCTCTCCAGTGCCTTTAAAGGTTTTTAATAATATTTGGGAAACTGGAGAGTTTCCCCCTTCCTGGAGAGAAGCCTCCATCATACCCATTGCAAAGCCAGGAAAAGACTTCAAAGATCCAAATGATTACCGCCCATTAGCTTTGACCAGTTGTGTATGTAAAACCATGGAACGAATGATCAAGGATAGTCTTGTTTGGTATCTTGAATCTTCTTCACTCATTACGGAAGCCCGGAAAACATGAAGCACAATGGATCATCTTGTGCGATTTGAGACTTTTGTAAGAGAGGGATTTTTAAATAGGGAACATGTGGTGTCTATCTTTTTCGACCTTGAAAAGGCATATGACACCACTTGGAAATATGGAATTATAAAAAAGTTAAATGATATGGACCTCAGTGGACGTTTACCCCTTTTTATACAAAACTTTTTATCTGAGAGGAAATTCCACTTCAGAGTGGGGACATCTGACTTTTATGGTCAAGAAATGGGAGTTCCTCAGGGTAGCATTTTATCTGTCACCCTATTTAGTCAAAATCAACAGCATCACCAGATGTATTAGAAATGGTGTTGACAAGTCTCTGTTTGTTGATGACTTTGGTGTCTCATATCAATCAAAACATGTGCACGCTATAGAAAGGCAGCTCCAACTTCATCTAAATAGAATAGAAGATTGGGCTGATAATAATGGTTTTAAATTCTCCCAATCAAAGGCTGTCTGTGTCCATTTTTGTCGAAGGAGGGGTCTTCATCCAGATCCCTACTTAGTACTTTATGATAACCCCATTCCTGTAAAAAAGGAAACAAAGTTCCTTGGCATTTTACTCAATTCAAAATTGACATTTGTCCCTCATATCAAGGGCCTTAAGAAAAAATGTGTCAAGGCTTTGAATTTGTTGAGAGTAGTTTCCAACACTGACTGGGGTGGGGATCGTACAGTTCTTTTACGACTGTATAGAGCCCTTGTTCGTTCAAAGCTAGACTATGGATGTTTTATCTATGGAACAGCATGTAAATCTTATATCTCTTTGCTGGATCCTATTCAAAACCAGGGTTTGAGGCGAATGAGCTCCCTCTTCGCCTCAGAAGAGAAAAGCTTGCTCTCTAATTTGCAACTAAAATAGCTGCTAACCCAAATAACCCTGTTTACGAAACTATTTTTAACCCTCGATATGTGTACCTTTTTGCTAGAAAACCAAGAGTCATTCTAACTTTTGGTATTCGTATTAAGGAGTCATTGGAAGAATTGGATTTTGATTCTGACATCATCGCAAAATTTGAATTTCCTGAAACTCCTCCATGGACTTATCCAACTGCTATGGTCAACCTCACTCTTTCGTATGCCAAGAAGGATCAAGCGGATCCTCCGAAGTACATAAGTTTGCATAATGAGGTGAAGGATGTCTTTCGAGACTATGATTTCATCTACACTGATGGCTCTGTTTCAAATGACAAGGCTGCAGCAGCAGCAGTCATTGATAATTATTCTTACATTTAACGTTTTCCAGATAAGTCCTCTATATTTTCTGCACAGTTGCATGCTCTCTATCTAGCTCTTGATAGGGTGGAGACGGCAGATGATGATGAAAGGAATTTTATCATTTTCTCAGATTCAAAGTCTGCTCTTCAGGCCATTTCGGGCCAAGACTGGACACATCCTCTTGTCCTCTACATACTGGAATGCCTCAATTGGCTAGTACAGTACCAAGAAAAAAGAATATTATTTTACTGGATTCTCAGTCATGTTGGCATTAGGGGTAATGAAAAGGCAGATGCTGCTGCCAAAGCTGGTCTTTTGAGAAGAGTCACAAATGTTCCCATCCCTTGTGGTGATTTTCAAAAACGCATCAATGTCCATTTATAACGCAAATGGCAGTCTCAGTGGGATGAGGCTGTAAACAACAAACTACATGAGATTCATCCACAGTTGGGTCTATGGCCTGGAGGTTCTCGAATCATCAGGCGTGAGGAGAGTGTTTTAACAAGAATTCGAATTGGTCACACTCATTTGACTCACTGCTTCCTTTTGAAAGGGGAAGACCCTCCCCAATGTACAGCGTGTGATTGTCAATTGACTGTCAAGCATATTTTATTTGAGTGTGTTGATTTTATTGAATCTAGAAATAGACATTTTAGTGTAAATAGCTTTAAGGAACTCTTTGAAAAGGTTCCTCCAGACAGCATTTTATCTTATTTACATGAGATTGGTCTGTTTTACCGATTGTAAAACCTTTTAGGAATTTATAATTTCTTTTGACACAACCTGTTATACGGAAATTATATTTTGAATTTGTTCATCGTTTTGTGATCATTTTTATTTCATCTATTGCTTTGTTATTGTTTTCAACAATAACAAAGCACCATTATTTTACAAAGATTTTATGGCACTAAATGACCTTTGTAAATATATATATATATATATATATATATATATACACACACATATATACATATATATATATATATATATATATAAATATATATAGATGTGTACGTTACACATCTACGTTACAACTCACGCAGGAACAATCATATATCTATATATATGTATATATATATATATATATATATATATATATATATATATATATATATATATATATGTGTGTGTGTGTGTGTGTATAAACATATATACTGTAGAACACGAAATTCATGTCCTAAGTATAGCAAATTGGGGAGTTTTCCATCATAGCGTATCTTTATATTAGCGTGTGAGTGAGTGTTGCCCATAGCAATCAGAAGGATAGGGACCCAGCTATTCTTTAGACGGCACTGTTTACACACAAACAAATGCCAAATTTAGAAAGTCCATCTGGTTGCTAGGGGCAACATTCACTGGGTCTGTAATTGACTGCATGATTGCAGCTAGTAGCCAAGCCGTCCTCAAGTCAAGTAGTGTTCAGGTTCTCTCTCTCTCTCTCTCTCTCTCTCTCTCTCTCTCTCTCTCTCTCTCTCTCTCTCTCTCTCTCTCTCGGCTCTCTCTCCAACATTATCTCTGTATGTAATGTGTCTCATGGGGTCTACTTGTGGAAATAGGCCAGAAAAACACGAAAAAGAATGATTCAAGGAAGGCTACGAATGCTTCATGTTTGTACTAGTGGGGCCATCTAGCGGTAACCAGGAAAACGAAAATGGCGTCTCCTAAAATGCCTGTGCTAAAGTTGCCATTTGTTGTTGATTTTTGGTTTTAAAATGTTATGTTTATTAATTTATTAATTCAATAGATTCATGAGCTATTCCACAAGCTCAGAAATCAATTTTAAAAAAGTGTTTCAGCAGGGCTACGTATCTTGTATTAGATTTACTAGTGGCGCTATCTCTTTCTTTTTTCTCATTGACGTCAGCGCCACCAGTGGCTATAAAAAAGAAAAAAGTACAGCGTTTTTATATATAGCGAAGCGGAACCAGACGCTATGTACGCTATATATAACACACGCGGAAATTTTGTGTTCTACAGTATATATATATATATATATATATATATATATATATATATATATATATATATATATATATATATATATATATATGTACATATATAAATTTAAAGCACAAATACGTCCAGTAATATATATATATATATATATATATATATATATATATATATATATATATATATATATATATATATATACATTGTATATATACATTTATGCATTTGTTCAGAATGTATAATTCAATGCGTCAATGATCTTTTTTAAAGAGAGGCAGTATTCAGTGTTCTTAGCAGTTCTAGCAGTTTGGCTTTATGCATCCAAAGTTTGACTGAAGTTATCGAAAACACAACCATATCTATCTAGATTAAGTAACAACCTTTTTACAACAGAACCATATATTTTTGGAAAAGTTTCCAAACAATTGTTAGCATCAGATTCTGCATTATTAGGCAACTGAATTGACTTTATATAACTGTAGAATTATTTGACATTTCTTTTCAATAATTTTTATAAATACTTGTGATGAGTTATAGCCGTCAATCTATCGAAGTGGTGGTTGATGAGAAATAAGTGCAAAATTGTTGTTGAATAGATAATCTATTTTAAAGAAGTATATTAGCAAAAACAGTATTTAAGTTCCCTTTCTCTATTCTCTTTTTTGCAGATTATTTTGCCTTTTACGGTTCCCATTTTATGATTATATTCTATTATTCTATAATATTACCATACGTTAGTTTGTCCATACTTAAAGTTTTATACTCCTATTAAACTGCATGTGTGAATATATTTTAGGTGATTGGTGGCATTGGACTAACGTCACTGGTGATTTCAATTATGATAGTTTCTCCATTTGGAGGATCAGATATCATACAATACTTATCAGAGGATGACTTTTATATATCATCATGCGAAGATGGGTTGGACATTCTACCAAACAACACATTTGTTGCTGTAAGTTCATGAAACAAAACACAATATAAATTAAAGTGTGATGGTGATCGGAATATTTCAGTGAGTCTCTAATATGAACTATTTTCTTCAAGCACTGAAAAACAAAGAAATATATTAGGACATGTTATTTATATAACATACTTATATAAAAGGTTTTCTCGCCTGGCAAATGATTTGAATGTCATTTTTACGTAGAAGGGCAAAGGGGACACCCACAAAGAAAAAGATTATTTTTTTAAAATGGATTTGCATGTACTTTTCTGATTGAGGGGTAAGAAAGTTGCAAATGGCTAGGGGTAACATTATGGATTTCTGTACTTTTTCTGGTTTTGACCATTAATGAACCACTGAAGTATATATACTAAAGAGTAAGTGACAAAAATCGAAATTGTTTTTAATTGTTATTACTGATCAGTGGCAAAAAGGCATTATTACTGCGAAGAATGGACGTTAATCAAAATTCAAATTATGTATAATCAATGAATGATATATTTCTTGATTTGTATTTTCTCTCTTGCTAGGGAATGAGATTGCTGTCTTGGGTATACGGCACCTTTCTACCACTCACAGGACTCATCATTTCAGTATCCTCATCTTATACAAGATGCACAATCAGAAAAAGGCACGAAAAATCATGACCGGGAAGCAGTCAGCTAATATGATGGAAATCAAGGTATCGATAAATGTTATTTCAATAGTCCTGGCATACATTGTACTTTATGTTCCTTCTACATTCATGGGAATTATCTTAACATATTTCCCTTATATCCTACTAAGCGAAGAGGCCAGCAAAGGTATTGACATTTTTAACATTTATTGCACAATTGCTAAAATTCTTAACTGTATTGTTGATGCTTTTGTTTTTGTTTGTGTGAGTAAACAATTTCGTTCTGTTTTACGTCAGATGTTACGATGTAAGTGTCGTCCTAAGTGATAAATCAAAGGCCAGAAGTAATTTTGGAAGTACTTATCCTTTCTTAAGAAATAAATACAGAACAAATTTGTGTATACCAATATAGTAATTACATTGCACGTCTACCCGTCTGCTGGGTATCCCATAATGGCAAGAGTGGAACAACCACAAATTGTAGACTTATCAAAAGGCATGCCGAATGGGGTGTCGACAGAGTATTGTATTGTATCTATATAGGACGGGCCACTCATATCAGCTAAAACCCTTTCGCATCAAGACTGCACGCACGTTCTAACAAAGTTGAACATAACCTCATCGGTAACTATCGAGTTAATAATGATGCTTTCCAGCATTACAGGAAATGTGCACATAGAGTACCGTAGGGAGGACCCAGGATGTGGAGTCGGGGCTACGGTGCTACACTGTGCTGTGGCTGTGTTTCCTGCTCAGTAGCCCCCCTCAATGCTCTAGGCGGTTGTTTATCTATCTGGGTCAAATCAAGAAAGCCATCAGAGGGGCTGTTACACAGAAAGAGACAGCCTCTCAGATTTCCCCTCGTAGAAGAAAACTGAGTGTAAAAGCAGTTTTAATGGGAATGACTACATAAAAGTGGGATATTTAGGTAAGGAAGTATATAATACATCGGCTTGCAGCTTAATATAGGAGTTTTAGCGTGCTTCTGGGGGTTGAAAGTTGTATTTAGTGACTTTCAAATGTTCTATGTGACCATTTCCTGTCATCAGCCAGGGGGCCGTTTCTCGTAAAATCGTAAAATACAACTCCGTAATATACGGAAAAAAGCTGATTACGGACGATAAACGGAACTCGGAAAATGTGTTTCTCCAAAGTTCCGTATATTTTCCGTCTTGAGACATTCTCCGTATCATACGGAGAAGATATCAAGTGATTTAACGGCACGTTTGCCCTCAAAATTACCTATGACATTGTAGAGGAATAGTATGTCTTAATCCAATAAGTATGTATGTATGTATGTATGCATGTTTGTATGTATGTATGTACATACGTATGTATGTGTGTATACATATATATGTATATATATATATGTATATACATATATATATATATATATATATATATATATATATATATATATATATATATATATGTATTTATATATATATATATATATATATATATATATGTATATATATATATATATATATATATATATATATATATATATATATATATATATATATATAATTATATATATATATATATTTATATTTCGGTGGACCAAGTGTGAAATAGCAAATAAATAACCTTTTTTTTCACGACCGGTTTGGGGAGAAAGAGAATAAAACTTTATTTTTTCCCGACCATGCGAAAAAGATAATACAAAACTTTTTATTTTCACGACCGTGTTTTGGGAATAGAAAAAAAAACTTCTTTATTTTCAAGAAAGTTTTTTGGGGAGAGGACATAGACATTTTTTACCGACCATATGAAAGAGATATTGAAAAAAAACTTTTATTTTCACGACCGTTTCTTGGGGAAAGAAAATTTAAAAAACACTTTATTTTCACGACCATTTTGGGGGGAGAGAAAATAAAACTATTTTTTACCGACCATATGAAAGAGAAAATAAAAACTTTTTTTTATTTTCACGACTGTTTTGTTTGGGGTGAGAAAATAAAAGACTTTTAATGTTCACTACCCTTTTTCTTTCGGGGGGGGGGGAGAAAATTAAAAAAAAACTTTTTAGTTTCACGACTGTCTGTTGGGGTGGGTAAATAAAACACATAGATCGCTAGATAGATAGAGTACAGACAGACAGACAGGTAGATAAATGTTAGATGTTATATATAGTCCTTCTGTAGAGGCAGGATAAAAAGTTTTATTTACCCTCCCTCTGGAGCGGTAGGGAAAGAAGTTTTATTTTCTCTCTCCCCCAAAACGGTTGTTACGGAAGCCTATTAAGACCACTGAAAAAATATTTCTTATTTATATTTTTTTTCCTTAGATCCGAAAATCTCAAAATTGTGAAAGAGGATCTTGAAGTAACGATTGTTTTTTTCTTCTTTTGGATACGTTTTTTTTTTATATTTGAATGGGGGAAAATGAGAAAATAAAAAGTAATTTGCAAGTCGTCATGCGTAGATCTATTAAAGACTGGAGGGAGAGATTTTTGTATTTGCTTGCGCCTGGAGTGATTTTTTTTGTGTTTCTTTGTATTTGCGCCAGGAGTGAGATGTCTTTTGAGATTTTTGGATTTCTAATGGAAGATTTTTTGAAATTCCGTGGACCTCCTAAGCGTCTTAGAATTATTATTTTTTATTTTTATTCTTTGAGATTTTCGGACTTCTAAGGAAAAAAATAAATGAAAAATATTTTTCAGTGGTCCGAATAGGCGTCCGCAGGTTGTGAAAATAAAGTTGTTTTTTATTTTCGCTTTGAGATGGTCGTAAAAAATAAAGTTTTTTATTTAACCTCTCTCTAGAGTGATCTGGAAAATATAAATTTCTATTTCCTCTCCCCAAAAACTGTAGTGAAATTTTTTATTTTTTTATTTGCTCTTTCTCACTTGGTCCATCTTATTTCCGGGGGGGGGGGGGGGGGCACTCAGGTACAGAGGGGGGCCGCACCTGCGATACGTATTTCGCGGAAGAAGGGGTCTTTTTTAAGACCTCCGCATGTCCGCGATTTTGTAAAAGAAGGGTACTTTTTTGTACCCACGTACGAAATATGGGGGTCAAAATCCCCTTACAATCCACGATTATTTTTCTTCTTTTGCATACGGATTTTTTTTAAACATTTGAATGAGGGGAAATTAGAAAATACAAAGTAATTTGCCAGTCGTCATATGTATATCTATTAGAGCCTGGAGTAAGATGTCTTTGTATTTGCGCCTAGGGTGAGTTTTTTGTTTGTTTTGGGGTATTTGCGCCTGGAGTGAGATTGTTTTGAGATTTTTGAGGGAAGATTTTTTTTAAATTCCGTGGTCCTCATAAACGGTCCTAGATTTTTTTGATTTTTTGAGATTTTCGGTTTTCTAAGGAATTTTGAAATGTTCCTGATAGGCGTCCGTAGGTTGTGAAAATTAATTTGTTGTTTTTTATTTTTGCTTTCAGATGATCGTGAAAAATAAAGTTTTATCTATCTTTTCTCTAGTGTTCAGGAAAAAATAAAGTTTAATTTTCTCCAATAAACGGCCGTGAAAATGTTTTTTTTGTGTGTTCTTTTTCACATGGTCGGGAAAAATAAAGTTTTATTTAACCTCTCTCTAGATTTTTCTGAAAAAAATAAATCTCTATTTTCTCTCCCCAAAAACTGTAGTGAAAATTAAGTTTTTTATTTGCTCTTTCTCACTTGGTCCGTCTTGCATTATAGATTTTAGTCTCAAAAAAGTTATCTATAGCGGCAAAATTACGTAAAATGTCAGAGAAACCGGAGAAACCGGAGAAATCGTATTTCTACGACACCTCTGCAGGTGTCGTTGAAAATCAGCGATTTGTGCCGTATGTTACGATACGACGGGCTTGAAGAAACGGACCCGTCGTATCATACGGAACAAACAGTGCTTTCAAGAAACGGAAATATCGTAAAATACGGATTTCAACAATGTCCGTATTTTACGATCGTACGAGAAACGGCCCCCAGTATGGTCCTGTTTGTCCAGGATGCAATATGGTTAATTAGCAGGATCAGCTGTGAGATTTTAGATTTTTCTTATGATAAAGTAAAGAAGTTGCATATTGTTCACGGGTCCTTATAAGCATAAAGCTTTGCCTGATGCATACACGGAACCTGTGGTTAGCAAGTCCAGTTTTCTCCCCTCCCTTTGCTGATTGCTGACCACAAGCACCTCGCAAGCAATGTGTTATACTTCATTTAATACAGCTTCAAGTTCATACATTTTAGACAGATTAATATCCACTATGACATAGACCTTCCAATATCGACCATATCCACTATCGACCGTATTAATTGAGTATGTCATTGCCAGTTCTGCTTTAAGTTAACCAATTTGAAAAGAAATCCTTTCACGATGAGGTTAGAGCCGACACGTCATCTAGAAATGCGTAGACTGAAAATGGGTTTCGCAGCCTAAGCAGTCTGTGAATAAAGCTTTAAAATCAACACATTCCCTTACCAGCTTATTTTTGAATGATTTAGGAAAGGCAAGAATTGAATCGCTGAAAACACTTCATCCGAAATGCCTTCGTGAAGTTTTATCATCACCACTATAGTATAACCCAAAAATCAAAATTCCCTTTTGAAAAGAATGGTACAAAAATGGAATTAATATGATTAGTGATGTATTAAATGCAAACTTATGTGTTTGGTCCAGTGTGCAATTTAAAACTCTAAGAAGTGTAAAATGTAATTTTTATTGAAAGGGAAAGCATCAAACATGGTGTCAAAAACACAATGTCCACTACAAATATGTCAAAACATCCTGGCTTATATTCCCGAATCCCCATAAATTTGGTATGTATGGGTTATGGTTTGAAGGGATGCAGGTCCATTTATAATAATTTAATTGGAACAGAATGGAAAATAATAGAAGTACAAAGTAAATGGTCTACAGCTTTTAATTATGAAATAGAACACCACATTATTGAAGATGCAATCAAAGCCCTATGGAAAATGACACCAGATAGTTATATAATTAATATACAATATAAGATCCTACACCATAAAGTAGCAACAAATGATATCTTACTGAAAATTGGTATTAAGACAAATCATTTATGTAATCTATGTAATGAATAAAAAGATACCAACGTACATGCCCACTTAGAGTGGAAGCACATTAAATCATTTTGGCTGGAAATAGAACACTGGATTTCAAATATAAGAAATTGTAGAATACAATTAAATCAAATACAAAAAGTCTTTGGCCACAGGGATTTGAATCTTGAGGTAAATCTTATTATTCTAGCAGCAAAGAAAACAATCTACAAATGTCGATTAAAAGGAAAATGTCCATGCTGTAACATGACTAAACGTGACGTAAAGCAATTCCTAAACTGCCTTAGATACAACTTGAAAACATCGCCAAATAGAGAAAAACTGTCAGATCTTGACAACAGCCAGGCGGAGAGCCTTTCCCCCTGACTGCTTACTGTCTGTGCCTATTGGGAGGCATGCCCTGTATAGTATGAGACCTGTGAAGAATTTCTTTGCAAAATGGTAAAAAGCACAGCGGGAAAGGCTGTCCGCCTGGCTTTTATATCCTATAGATGTTATGATACATAGAAAAGTATTTCAAATCAACAATGTTAGTCGTCTGCGAAGGACAAATACTGTTATACATAAATATTTGTATACTATATATATATATGTTGACTGATATAAAAAGAAGTCCGTTATTGGAGAAATTAAAAAAATGTTATTGGTTTTAGCATTTTGGGAACAGCTTCAATGTCTAGAGCCAGAAGAATGAGCGCGTGTTCATAAATGTATTGATAGTCATTGTGAAATAGTATTGGTTAGTTTGTCAATGTTATATCATTAATGGCAATCGGGAGTATAAGCTAGATAATTTGAATACAAATGAAAGGAAAATAAAAAATGCTTTGACAATGTTTATACTCTATTTGATATAACAACACTGCTTGAATGTCTGTTAAAATATCGGTTTTTAATTCAATTCCAATTCAGAGAATGAACTTATTATGTAGAATGTTGTGCCATTATGTATTCTAATAAAAATATCATATCCATTATGACCTATTGCTGCTTTTGTCATTTTCTCCAATCACTCAGTTTTGTTAATTGACACTTTTTTGACATATTAAGGCAGTTACAATCCATTTCTTGATGGTGGAAGAAACTAACGCATCCGGAGAAGACCACCAATAACACCAACCACTTAACTGCGGACCACCCAGGCAATGGGAGAGGGTCTTGAGTGGTCAGTGGCATAGCTCAAGCAACTCGCTCCCGTCCATAGCCGCTGGCCAACAGATCGCATATACAGTGCCGACATTTAATTCTTGCACTAAATGCGTGGGCAGCCCAGGCATAATACACGACCGCATGCCCGATTGCCACCCAGTTTCCTGGTCATAGATGTATGGATTACCTCACAACTGAAGGTGGCGTTGATTTGCAAACTATTTGGGTAATAGGTGTGCTTGGCTTGTATCTATGCTTATTATATATGGGTGTTTGTACTACCAGGCACTGGCAGACGCCCGGTCGACTGGTGCAATAACTAAATGCCTGTACTGTAGTGAGCAGTGGCCATGTACCAAAGTTAGAGTTGCTAAAACTATCAGTGACAATGCTTTGGATTGACCAGTCAGCTACCAGGTAGCCGTTGCCGCTGACGGCTTACTGTCTGTGCCTATTGGGAGGCATACCCTGTATAGTATGATACCTGTGAAGAATTTCTTTGCAAAATGCTAAAAAGTACAGGGGAAAAGCTGTCCGCCTGGCAAGGTCAGTGTGCAAGCGAATTTGAATTCATGAGTATGTGAGCGATACTCTATCGGTTTTATATTCAACATCTAATAAATCACAAATTAAGTGTTTATACATTTAACAATCATTCATTTACCAGGTGAACAGTTGCTAGTGACATGGGGTTGGGCGTTGGCTTTTGCCAGGTACTGCGGTTCCCTCCAAAGTTACAACTGTTACGACTTAACGAAGGGTGCACAAATACTCCATCTGACATCCATAGTAATTTACAATAAACTAGCTTCTTGCAAGTTCTTGGCCATTGTTACGTTTTCAGGAATTTCAATATAGCTGTTACTATGGTAACCGAAATATGTCAAAGGTGTTTTTATCATATTCACCATCGTGTTGCTCTTAGGGGATAGAGGAATGCAGTATTCAAACTATATCCCCTAATGCCTCATTTAGCTTTAAAGGCAAATGCACCATCCGGATAACTTTGGCTAAATATGTAGTGCTATACGATCAATTGAAACATAAATCTATCCCCATTACCTGTTGATGAGGAAAGTGCATTAATCAGTGAAGCCCAGAGCTTCCTGCCAAGAGACATAGGGATATCCATCTTGTATCACATGACCCAATTTTCTGACACCTACTGAGCACCACTGCAGTACTGGCAGCTAGTGCTACACTGCTAGTGCACAGTTCTCCTGTTTATATTGGGAAAATTCATGAACCATGGTGTGGTGCGCAGCACATGGATGTAATAATAGAATTGCCAAAAACCTTACTAACTAAAGAATATAGTGATTAGTTCTTAATCCGAAAATTCACCCAGAAAAAAATATTTTTACTGTACAGGTTAGTTCTCTTTGTTTATACTGGAATCATGATTACTTACTCTTATGTTTAAACAGTAAAGGGGCATTGCAATGTAGCTGATAGAACCTACCCAGACGATATAAGCAGTAAATAAACGTCTGATTAGATTGCATTCATTTGTTTGTAATCCATTATTCATCTATATCATCTATAAATCAGTATTTTGTGCAATTGAAATAACTTCATAAAGTAACTGCAACTCTCTAGACTGTCAGTACCAACAGAGAACTGTGTGACCTGTCTTTGTTTTGGAGCATTTGATGGAATAAATATTGGTGCTTTGTATAGTTTTAACTATACAAAGGTTGAATGTCAAAAAATATGGAAAAAATAATCTCTTTCTAAAAATTTGAATCAAGTCCTTGAACATGTGCATGCTACATGGTCAACCACAAATTACCAAACCAATGAGCTCTGACTCACTCAGTTCCAGGACATTCGCAAAACAGATAAACAACTTATCTTTTTTCATTTCAATTTCGTCTCATCGTTTCATGGAGAAGTCTGTCAGGTATGAAATGACATGAAATTCATCCAACCACAACAACATCTTTGTATTTGAGTGATTGAAATATACATAGGAAAGTTCATTTCATTATGCAGAATTAGGTTGGCTAAACTTTACAGCTAGGTGAGTCATGTTTACAATAGAATGTTTTGGTTGCTCCCCAATAAAAGAAAAGTGTGTCTGGGTTAAGATTGGTCTCTGATAAACACTGGCTGATTAAACAGTAACTGACCAGAAATGAATAGGCTAAACTTGTGAGAATAAGGCAGTAGAAGGAGGTAGGTGTCACATTTTTATCCCCCGTCTCTACTCCGAGTTTTTTTATGCAATGAACATCACAATATCCTATCTAATTTGGTATTAATTTTTCCAATTGGCAGTTTCGATTACCCCTTGTATTGCACAAACAGACAAAGAAGCCTTTCTAGATTACTCTGGGAATTTAACACCTTCAAATTGGTATATATGTAACGAATGGATGGAAATGATGACAATAACAGCAAGGTCTCATGAAGGCTTTGAGATTTTTTTATTCACAAACACAGCATCATTTCACTCTCAGAGAGAAGGAATAGAAATAACATGGAAATGTTTTGAACAGACATCCAAGCAATGCTATTTCATTCAATAAATACTTGGATTAGGGTTATTGATCCATGTCAAACTTATGTATAATCAAAGTAAGCTAAAGTTCCAGCCCCTATACAGAAGTTTAACTAAAATACTTTTAGACATAATCCAATATTCTAATATTATGCATGGCAATCCATGATATTGAATACATGCCCCGGTGGGGGGGGGGGGCACTCAGGTACAGAGGGATGCCGCACCTTCGTTACGTATTTCGCGGAAGAAGGGGTCTTTTTTTAAGACCTCCGCATGTCCGCGATTTTGTAAAAGAAGGGTACTTTTTTGTACCCACGTACAAAGTATGGGGGTCAAAATCCCCTTACAATCCACGAAATATACGCGGCTCTGACGCCGAGTGACTCCCGAAGTGACTGGGTTTCCGAGTTTGCTGCCGCCACTTGCTGCCGCTAAACAAGCAGAGGATTATAAAATCTTAAGTTAAAATACGTGTTCCCGTTCATCCAATGTCAGTGTTTTGATAAAAGAAGGGGTGTTTATTTAGTGGAAAAAATCAGCGTTTTATTAAAATAAGGGTGCTTTTTTGGCCAGAAATCAGTGCTTTAGGGGTATTTTTTAATTTTGATAACGAACGTATGCACCTCCCTAAATACCCAAGTGCCCCCCCCCCCCCCCCCCCCTGGGATACATGCCCTTCATCATGACTGTAGATCTGAACAAAGTACTAAATTTGCTAAAATCAACAACACGCTGCTTGTTTGTTCCAATTCACTTCGTCACCCACAAATATCTACATGTGCAAGAGAAAGACCCATTTGGACCTTTTGTTACGAGGCGAGACTTCTTCCCAGCCACATTTCCCACCTTGACGTAACTGTCAGCAGATATCCATTATATGAAAGACGTACACATCAAACCAACAAAACTCTACTGATGTACCGTAAAAATGGAAAATCACATGGACGTATACTTTCGTGACAGTTTTATTTCTCTACAACATATATTTTTACGTGAATACTGAATTTCGCATTTATCGTAATTCAATATTTAGATATATCAACAAAACATGTGAATATTCAATTATCATTTAACATCACAAAAGAAGAATTCAACGAAGAAATCATATTTCACTTAAGTAATCCACAACTATCTCACTACATACATGATATTGATATATTAATGTATCTATCAAATTTCAATTTCCTTTATTCTTCGTACATCATTAAATTCCATGGAGATTTTCTGTATAATATGCTCGGTTATACCAATTATACCTATCATAGGAAAGGACATTTCAACCACATGAATAAATAAAAGTTGTAATCGCGTAGTATATGTCAACTTTGACGTTCAATCCAACAGAGTAGCATCAAGGCAATTATTGAGATATGTATGACAAAATATACATATAGTCTTTCATGGTTGACTGCTTTATTATTTCTTCAACAAAAACCTTTCCCCATCTCTTCTGACTCCAGTTTATAGACAAATTAAACTCCTACTCGTCCCACTATAGGATTGAATTCTGGCTGACACTGTCATCAACTTCATCATTGAAATAATACCATAGTTCAAGGTTTGATCTACCTCCATCAGTTGACATTCGGTTTTTAACCCCTATTCCTACCCTATACCTAGCTCACTAGCAACCTAAGGCAATGTGTTGGATTATTTACTATCCGTTTTAAAGAATATCCAAAAAGCTTATCATATTTCATGTATGATATTACTTAAGTCGACAATTACACCTTATCATTTGAAATAAAACAGCACGGAACTGTCTGCTTACAAAAACAAAAACAAATGCATCAACAACGCTGTTTAAACCCATTCCAATGGTGCAATACACACTGAATATATCAAGGCTTTTATCAGTTTTGTATGATATCAAAATGGAAGGAAAATAGGTAAAGATTATCACCATGATTGTAGAAGGAACATACAGTAGGACGTACGCCAAAGCTATTGATATAACATTGATCGCTACCTTGATGTCGGTCTTGTTAGCTGACCATTTGGTAGTCATAAGTTTTCGTGCCTTTTTCTGATGATGGATCTTGTATAGGATGAGGATACTAAAGATGGTGAGTGCTGTGAGTGGCAGAAAGGTACCATATATCCAAGTCAGCAACTGAGTCCCCTAATAAGTAAGAAAACACATGCACAAATCAAGGTAGGATTGATTGACTGTCATACTTTTTAGGTTAATTTTCAGGAATTGCACTTTTTTGCCTCAGGTAAAATACAAGATAGGAATGATATGGGATTTTGATTGCTGTCATTTTTTGTCTTTGGACAAATTGGTCACTGTATGTCCTGTTGTGAAATTGATAATTGATAAAGCCTGTAAACTGAGTAAATTGAGAAAAAATCTCTGACTTACTTACAAAACTTACTTGCAAACAAATGGAATTTGTTACTTAAGCATTTTACATATTTAATTTTGCCTTTTAAAGATGTTTTCTTTTCTCAGACATTTGACTGAAAAAGGTAACACTTGTGATAATTGATGCTACACACTACACGACAACAGATGTCATTCCAGAAGTCTTGTGTTGCTCCTTTAACCATTTTCACACATATTTGACATCCTGTTACTATAACACTGATTCATGAACCCAAAGACCTACCTCGACAAACGCGGTTGCAGGCAGCATGTCGATTCCATATTCACATAAAAATGCTGAATTCCTTGCAAAGAGTGGCACTTCATCCGCTCTTTTAAATGCGACAACTATTAGAATTGAAACAATCAGACATACCAGACCAGTGGTTCCAAGCACCTGAAAAAATTCATAATTATACACTTGCACACATACAAATACACACATATATACATATAAATATACATACCTACTTACATCTTTAAAAATTGACTACATATGCCATAAAAGAGAACAGAAATGTATAGATTTTATCAACTTCTAATCACTTTTAAATATATCTTTACCCTTTGGCCAATTTTAGATTTACTTACCGAAGTAGACGTGTACAACTAACAAAATGACAATTGAATGTGTTTTATGCATCTCTAATCAAACTATCATGCCAGTTGCAGTTTTACAGAATGAATGTACATTGTGGGCCTGTATGGCACTTTACCCAAATACTCTGTGTTTGACGATATTTTATTGAAACTTAAGTTAGTACGGCAAGCCTGCTCAACAATTCTTTTCTAGAAATTGCAATATCAAAGAAAACTTGTGTCAGAGAAGAAAGTGTGCCATTGCCCTTAGTAACCAAATAGTCAGGATTTTGCAGAAATAGTTCATGGAGAAATTCCCTGCATACTAAGATCTTCCTTAATAGCACATCACTATACAACTTTACACATTATCAAAAATAAAGCACACACACATATATATATATATATATATATATATATATATATATATATATATATATATATATATATATATATATATATATATATATATGTATATATATATATATATATATATATATATATATATATATATATTTATATATATATGTATATATATATATATATATGTATATATATATATATATATATATATATATATATATATATATATATATATGTGTGTGTGTATATATATATATATATATATATATACATTTTTCCTGTGAGACGTTGGCATGATCAACATGAGTCTTTCCCAGGTTCTTTATAGAGAATGTACAAGAAAACAATGAAATCACACAACAGAAAAGTTAGAAAATTAATCTTACCGTTCTTTGGAAAAACTCTGTTAAAATGAGTCTTGCTTTGAGAGGATGACAAATCACAATGTAGCGCTCTATGGTAACAAGTAAAATGCAATATGTAGAGCCAAAGAAAGCACAGTAACGCACAATGTATACTAAATGGCACCATCCAAAAGGGAATGGACTCATAATTTTTAAAGCAACTAGCGTCATAAGAAGTGAAGAGACCAGCAGGAGAAGCCCATTGGATAACATAAGTATGAAATATGTCGTTGATTTTGACTTCTTTGTTTCTTCCAAGCCACCATTCGCAAGCACACTAATAGCTGCAGAGTTAGCAAATATTCCAATGATACTCATAACCACAACAATAAGGAAACCTATGTACTGATGATGACTAACAAATGAAATATCATCTGAATTTTCCTGGGGCTGAATAAAATCCGAACACTGGGCCAGAGTGTCTACAAATTTGACATTTGACTTTTTTGTCACTGCTACTGGAATGTTGCACGTCTTTTGCAAATACTCGGAAATTCTCAAATGGTCTGATGGTGGAATCAACCCTTCCTTGATAGGGCATATATTCACAAGGTGCATACTTCCTATAGTCCTTTTAGCAGTAAGACATATATATTTGATTGCAACAACTGTGTTATTTTCTATTGCAAAAAGTCGCCCACTCTCTGCCATTTTATTGATCTTTTTTATCACTTCTGTGTTTAGCCAATTGCAAGAACCGGCAATAATTGCTATCGCATTCCATTTTTTTAGTGGTTTTTGACAAAAAGAGAGGATAGCTGCCTGTGATGCCTTAAAGGCCTTTGGAACAGCACACTCAATACTTTTTACAGTGGTGTTCTCTTGATTGCGTCCCTTAACGATAAAACAAACATATTCCTCATTGTCTTCAAGCCATTTCTTTGACTCCAGTTTGTCGAGGGTTTTTTTAGATACCATTTCCACATAACTGTGAGTAGTATAAGAAGATCTACTGCTATTTCTGAAAACATGATTCATGGTACTGCTATATGGAAATCTTGGTGAAGTTGGTTCTGTGTGTTCTTCGTCAAGAAGAACGAAAGATTGCCTGTCTTGTTCTTTTAAAGCCGTCTGGTTCAAGACAACAGGCCCATCATTGTTGTCTAAAGTCTTCTGTTCTTTGTGGAAAAGTTCTTTAGTAGGGAAAGTAGACCTGTTTTGCTTCTGTAAAGCTTTCAGGTTAAAGACAACAGGTCCAGCATTGTTTTCCAAAGTCACCTGTTCCCTGTCGAAAAGATCTTCAGGAGAGAAAGTAGGTTTGTCTTGATCTTGTTCTTGTAAAGCTGTGTGGTTAAAGACAACAGGCTGTGCTTTGTTTTCCAAAGTCGTCTGTTCTTTGAAGGAAAGTTCTTCAGTTGGGAGAGTAGGCCTCTCTTGATCTTCAAAAAATTGTCTGATTGATGATAACAGTCCCAGTATTGTTGTCCAAAGTCTTCTGTTCGTTGTGGAAGAGTTCTTCTGTAGGAAACGTAGACCTGCATTGTTCTTGTAAATCTGTCTGGTTAAAGACAACAGGCCAAGTATCGTTTTCCAAGGTTATCTGCCTTTTGTGGAAAACTTCTCCAGTAGGGAATTTAGACCCGTTGTGTTCTTGTAAAGCTGTTTGGTTGAAGGCAACAGTCTCAGCATTGGTGCTATTCAATGTCTCATGCTGTTGACTGAGGAAATGCATGCTCCATGTCGGGAGGAAGAGACACAGAGTCATAAGTATTCTGTAAGCTTGACACATAACTGCTGAGATGTAACAGGTAAGCCAACTACACTAGCTGTGGTCACAAATTCCAACTTGGATTGTTTAATCTTAACAACATGAGAGGATGGTACTGGCAAAGCCCTGCTCTTATATAGCCCTGACAGTGCTAAACCATTGGTATTGCTTTAGGTGTGGGGGTCATTCTTTGCCCGTATGCAGGGATGTTTCGACTTTGGGATATAGATGAGTTGGCATGGGGGATTTAGTCACCCTGAGAAAATTGTTACCTTTGTTACCTTACCCCAAATTACTGCAAATTTTCCTACATGATACTTGAGTGGATATTTGGAGATAATTTATGACCACTTTGGTAATGGTGATGATATGCTTATTTCAGGAAATTGGGTATCCTCATCCATGAAAGACATAGGGGTTGCCCCCCCCCCCCCCCCCCCCCCCCCCCACTCACTCCTCTCCTGAATTTTAGTATGGCTAAATGCACAGCTGCGGGTAACTAATTGGTTCGCAGGTTCCATTCACTCTTGCCTGCATACCCATAGCATTATAGCATTTACCTCCAATTTGTGTTTACACTTCCATTCATCCTTCTATGTATTATGCCATGTGTAATCTCACCTGCTTTTAGTCTGGCAAGTTCATAACATTATCCTTATTCGCATGCACACTTTCTTTTCTTTTTAGATTTCTGTGAAACACTCAAAGAGAATTCATGGATGTTTTTAAATACTTAAAAAAACACTTTTATAATGTGTATATATGCCCCGCCTATATCTCAGCTGTGCAGTCTCTGTGAAATAAGTAACATCAATAACGTACAATTTAAACTGTTGAAATCAAAATTATAAAATATAGTAATATATATGATATTAGTTAGGTGTACAAGAGGTATGGGTTCAACAATATCTGCGTACTAACTAACCAATCATTAACACCAATATTCTACCAATATCCCAAGCTCATTGTTCCAATGATAAACACAGACACTTTGCAGGAAGTTAATGATAATAATGGAAATCGGACATGTGCTTTACTTTCAAATAGGCAAAAAGAGATGTTTTGCCTGGTCAATGGCAGCCGGAGGATTTACTCTGGCATTGGATGTGGGGTAGAAGAGCAGGCATGGAGGCTAGTTAAAGATATTCAACTCAGAGATAGTGTCATCTGTTCGGTATTTAGCTGATCAACAAGCAATGTGATTCCAGCAGTTGAAATGGGTCAATGTCAAGAAGCCATTATTATAATTGTTCGATGCTTCAAAATATGTGTGTAGATATATTTAAAAATCACCAATTGTCTCATTAATATATATTATTTGAATGTGCCAAATCTGCATTTTAGTATCATTTTCTTTTATTAAAAACGTGCATATTTTTCTCCTTTGGGCTGCCAATTAGTAACAAATGTATTTTATGTATTTAGATGCATGTCTCAGAATTATTTTGAGACGGAGACTAAAGCTTTGTCAATAATTTTGCATATCTTTTTAGAAGATAACTAGAAAAAGCATCAAAATAGATGTTTGGTTTTCTTTGCAGAGTTTTTCCATTCAATACATTCCTGACCATGCTCATTGCGCAAGCATGAGGGAGCAGGTTCGAGAAATGCTAAACTAAAATGCACATAACAATTTATTGGAAATTCATTTCTGAGGATTCAACTAATAAGTATAAACCGTTTAACTTGGATATTGTACTTTTATATGCTTATAAATGTTTACAAATCAAAAACAATTAAATAGAAAACGATTCACTATTATCTTCCTTTTTCATTTTTAAAAGTACTATTTTTGGGGTTACAATTCCTTATTTTACTCATTTAGAAAATAGAAAAGGGCCTTGAAACATATATTTCAACCCATTTGTGACAAATATATAAAGGTGACGGAAAGCGGTTTAATTGGGAATGTGAAAATAGACATCTTCTGCTGTATTATTAAAGAAATATTTAGGTGATTACTGAGGGTCAGCTCGCTTCCATTTTTTACTTGAAAATCTCTTGTTTTGGAGTTTTTTTAGCAAAACTACGAAAGACATTTGCTTCATCATTTTTAGGAATGGTTCGCACACACTTCTAGCATCACCATATCATTCAAACTTTCCATGGAAGTTCGTTGGATAGAGCCCATTTAAGTATTGTCCTATTTTTAATAAAGGGGCGCTACCTACGGGGTATCGTAAAATTGCCCACTCTTTACATTGAGTTAAGTGGCTCCGTCTACAGGTTGTTTTAGTAAAGCTCTTTTCAAATTTTACAATGAGGTACAGTTCAGTACTACATTGATAATACGTTCAAAGGGAAATTGACCTAGTTCTTAATTAATATCCTCTAGGAGCACTTTCGCTGTGATTCATATTCATTTTGTTGCCATTACCTGAATGAATTACAAACGTACACATATGAGGTAAAAACATATATATTTTAGTCTAAATCATAAATATTCACAATTGGTCAACAACTGATTAAAGTCTGTTTAATAATTCATTTTTGGATAATACTAAATGAACATTAAACATTTCTTAATCATTCACGAATATACCTGATCCAATCTTTGAATACTAAAAAATTGTATTTACAATATCCATAAGTAAATAGAAGAATATTCATATATCAGAGTGATTTTCAATCGTTAGCATTTCTGATATATTAGCACTTGAGTCATATAGGTATATATCTCATTTATAGTTTCTTCCATCTGATCTGTACTGTTATTTCCGATTTTTGAAAGTGATCAGTACTTGCAGTTTTACGTCTTGCCCTAGCACACACCTCAGAGAGGTGAATGAGCCCTTCAGTAGGTATTTGCCCCTAAATAATTGAAAAAAAACTGCACAAAATAACTGCTGATCTCACTGTATCTTCGACTAATTGCAGGCACGTGCTTTTTGGCGTAATGTTCGACGCTTAAAGCCTTTGGTGTAGGCATGCCTCGGACAACCGTTTTCTATGCGGGCGTGGCTAGACTTGATTGCAGCCCGTGCTCTGGCGGCAGACTCCGTAATTAAAACTACTGTAAAAGTTACTAATGCCATCTGCTAAATATCTATTTACTAATCAAAATATATAGATTGATGTCCTTCCTTATTTCAAATATGATTAGAGAGTATATATATGCTTACAGTAGTCGTTATTTTAAATAGTACTTATTGTTCTACAAGAACTTCGTTGATATTCTTTATCTTTGCGGCATTTGTCAGAAATGGGCGAATGAAGGTAATGAAGAGGCATGAATGAATTGAAAAGCATTTTCAGCAAAAATCAAAATAAAAAAGAAGCGTTTGATAGAGTTAAAACGTCAATTATCTTCATATCCTCCAAAGTAACGCTATAGATTGCACAAAGTAGATCGAGCCACTCTATCGTCAGGTATGGCTCATAATGTAAACAAAGGCATACCTGACGATAGAGTGGCTCGATCTATGCACAAAGGCGCGTGGTCTTCAGTTCAATAGTTTTCCATGTGGGCAATAGTTTTCCTCTTGCGACAGACTCCGTAACTAAATGACTGTAAAAGTTTCTAATGCCATCTGCTAAATATTGTTTTACTAATTTCATCAAAATATATAGATTGCTGTCCTTTCTTATTTCAAATGTGATTAGAGAGTATATATATAGGCTTAGTAGTCGTTTAGTAAATAGTACGTATTGTTCTACAAAAACATCTTTGATATTCTTTTTTGTTTTCGAGGCATTTGCCAGAAATAGGCGAATGAAGGTATTTAAGAAGCATGAATGAATTGAAAAGCATGAAAAATGAAAAAGAAAGCGTTTGATAGAGTTAAAACATCAATATCTTGATTTCGTGGTATATATATCTTTAAAAGTAACGCTACAAATCACACGAATGAGCGTGGTCTACAGTTCAATCCGATGTTAGGGCACAGGTATTTGTATCCGTATAATGGTCCGAAAATTGGTAAAAATTGTTACTATAAAAATCAAATGATTATAGGGACGTAGGCCACACTCCTATGAAGCCGGTTACGAACTTTCAGGTTTATCCGAGCACTGCAAAGAGAGAAAAAAGACTTGAAAGTATATTGCCAGGACTTGTCTAATATATGTTATATATATTAGACAAGTCCTGGCAATATACTTTCAAGTCATTTTTCTCGCTTTGCAGTGCCCGGATAAACCTGAAAGTTCGTATCAGGCTTCATAGGAGTGTGGCCTTCGTCCCCATAATCATTTGATTTTTATAGTAACAATTTTTACCAATTTTCGGACCATTATACGGATACAAATACCTGTGGTTAGGGCCAGTAGGGATCACATTCCCATATAAACTGGAGCAATTGTCAAAAAACCTCCCTTTCCCGCCCTTTATTGTCAGAAGGCCAATCATGGAGAGAGATTGCTGAGATAGGTTTCATATATATTTATTGCAGCTTCGTCGTTGATACTATGTGTGTCTTCTGCATATACAAAAGCACTCCTTAAACGTCTAGGAAACCTTTGTGATAAGACCATATTAAAAGGTAGCATTTAGATTCAGAAGACATATGTATCGGACAGGTACAGTTGACAAATGACCCCTTGTCAACAAATTACCTGGGAGTTCCTATGCGTGGCGGAGGTACATAAAAGAACTTAGCCCGCCCAGTAGTGTGTACCTCGAGATGCAGGCTTCTTTAAAATAATAGAATTAATAGGATCCCAAGGTTTGGGATATATGGCTCTAACCACATACATGACTAGTACATCTTTCAAGAATTTCATTCATTGACTCTGACTATCCGAATCCCGGCATTTCGATTTACTTAAAGCCTACAACTGCTTTCTCATGAGTAGGATTACGTGTTAGAAGGTGCCATTGCATTCATCCATGTCTTGTTTGAAAGCCTTCGTTTCGTAAAAACAATTGTATCCTGAAGCTGGTATACCGCAAGTTTACTGCCATTGCTATTGTAGATTAACTGATGCGTTCTCTACGTAAGACATCAATATTTTCTCAGCGGTTGTATATATATATATATATATATATATATATATATATATATATATATATATATATATATATATATATATATATATATATATATATATATATATATATATATATATATATATATATATATATATATATATATATATATATTATATATATATATATATATATATATATATATATATATATATATATATATATATATATATATATATATATATATATACATACAGTATACATGCATAAAGGTTGTGTGTGTCAACATTATAAATGGATTTTCCTGTTAACTGTCATAATTAGTTATACCTTAGATTCTTTTCTTTATCCAAGGTTATACAGACAGTTCGAATCGACAATATCAATTTCTTCACTTACAAAATCTGTAAGAGATGTGTACCCATTCATGCCTAAGTAAACAAACTTGGCAACTTTCATTGATAACTTTCTATCATTTGTTTTTAATAATCGAGTCATTTTAAAGTGCTACATCTAGTTCTATAGTATTTTGGTATAACTGATAAGCTTTTCCATATCATTACATTCAAATAGGAAGTGAAATTCATCACCTAGAATTTTCTTTCTGCACTTAGTACAGATGCGCTCTTACTTTGGTGTTGATCATTTTGACCAACAATTAACTGGCAATTTTTGAGAACCAGTTCTAAAATCAAGTAGCGATTATTTAAGGTATTCTGGCATAATGGTGCGTATTCGAAGCGACCCTAGTGGAAAATTAAGATACTACATGTATATCACTCACTATAGTGATATTGATATTGAACATTTTCTTTACTCCAGTATCCCATCCAGCCCTACTATAGACACGCCCTATCCTGAGGGCTAATTATATTATTCAAAAATTGGCCCTTAAACATCTATGACCTTTTCATACTTAGTGATTATAATCCATCTAGGGACAGCAATTCTTTTTGATGATTTTTGATAAGCATAATTTTAAGTTTATTTAAGTGAGTTCGATAAATTTGGCAGTGCCGGAATTTTCTTCCACATTTAAAGTGTCAGATTAGCAAGGTAACATTAAACCAGACATGGAGATATCTCTTCCTAACACCATCGGAATACCGTTATGTATGATGAAATAACGAGTGACAATGGTACAGTATCATTTTAATATTTCAATTAACTACAATGAAAATTAAATGCTTTTTAAAAATGGTCGCTGCTCAGCATTTGTATCTATTTTTTTTTTATAGTTTGCATAGACATCAGGCGAAGTCATTGTGCGACTCCGTGTCCCAGAAAAAATCTCTACCCCCCCCCCCCCCTCCCCGCAAGAGAGTCTGCCACACACCCTCAAGGGGGATCTATCCGTAGGCCATAAAAACATTTGCAGAAGCTTCTTCAAAATGGTGAAAAACATTTTCTTTCAATAGTTCAGCTTGTTGCTTCTCCATGCTATTGATATGTCGCTAGCTAGATAAACCCAAATTCGGAAATGTATGTGTAGGCCGCTTAAATTTTGTGGTGGTGAAATAACCCTGGAAACTTTTCTCTAGGGTAGCAATATTCTTTAGGTTGGCAGTTTCCACCCCCTGGTTCTCAGGTTTGAGCAACGAGTATGTCATTGCTGCATAGTGGCTCCCTCTTTCCTACAAACATAGAACTACTCATTCACAGCGCTCGCGCGCCAAGAGTTTTTGTTGTTTATCTCTAAAGATTGTGTGTATAAATCAAAATATCATGACCACACACTAACTGAAGTACTTTAATTGATAAAAACTGTGAAAATAAATGTCAAATTTGCTCACGGTGATCTCGGTTTCCGAAGATGCCCGAAGTGTGCATCCAACATGGCGGCCATGCGTAGAGCACCAAACCTCGAGTTTTATGTTCTATTTCGAGTCTGAATAACACTCCGCCTGTGTTTATATTTATCCAGAAACTCTAAACAATCAAATCTGACATATCATTCGTGTGTGCATGGGTGTTTTTCCGCAGTGCATCGATCAGAGTATCCTGTCAGAGACGTTCATCTGACGCGAACAGGTGCCGTGTTGTGTTCCGATTGTTCAAAATGGCGTCCTTGAATGAGGAGAGTTTGGAAAAGAAATTCCATGCTGTAAACAACACGCAGGACAGCATTCAAGGGCTGTCTCTGTGGGTGATTCACCGAAAGGCGCATTACAAGAAGATCGTTCATTTGTGGTACAAAGCGGTGAAGAAATGTGAGTATGCATGCCAAAGTGGCTTCCCTCATGATCTAAATGTTAAGTGGTGGATCGTAGCTCGAATATGATCTGTAAGTAAATAGAAGTTGTAGATTTGTTATACAGCGACAGTCACTGATTCAGTGGTACATATGTGTTTGACTGTTTTTATTATTGATAGATCAGTATCTTTCACTATGGTGGGCGTAGATGTTGAGGTCCGATGTTGAAAGCCTGTGTGAGAAAATTGATGTCTTATTGGCTGAATAGACCAGTTAATTTACCTCAAATCTTTAGAAAAATAAATCCTTGACAATGTAAGTCTTTAAATGCCATTGACACTCTCATTAGGGAACCAATTTCCTGATTTTTTTTTCTGCAATAGAGCATCAGCTCAAGCTGTTTTCTGGTGAAAATCAATTCAGCTCTCAACTTTCCAGTTACCTTTGCCAAAGGCTTAGGAAACAAACAAATGCATGTGACAGCCAGTTCGGGGTCCGCACAGGGGTGTCACAGGGATCACAAGGTTTTTGGTGGCCGCTGTATGCTAAACATTTTCACCAGCTGGCATTATTGTGTCAGTCTTCTAAGACCAGTTAAAGACCACTATCAAGTATCAATAAGGTGCAGGGCTCGAAATTAGGGGGTGCCAGGAGCCGAGAGCTCCCTTGAATGCTTCTGCGGCTCCATCAAATTTCTGCAGGGAGCCCAAATATGTACTGTTTGACATACAGAACACTTTCATGAAGTTATGAAGATGCTATTCGGCTCCCTGGTGGTATCAATAAATGGAGTTGACCTGTTTTTGTATGAAAATGCTGGTGAAACATCTAATATCGACAAAACACAATTTGGATATGCTTTCATTATAATTCCTAAATGAAAGAATGATTGAAAGTTTTGTCTTGTGCTCACACACCTTTTGAGGCCTCTGTGCAGGGACTTAGCCAGGATCTGTCCTACCTGTCTTCACATTTCACTCATTTTGAAATACACTTTACTGGTTTTCTAGCGTTAATATTTATTCCGAAAAGGAGATGCGCACTATACACAAAGCTAAGGTCTATACATCATTTTAAAAGCCTGAACAAGGGGTGCGTCTTATATACGGGTTCGCCTTATACACGCAAAACTAAGGTAAATGTTTGAAAATGAAATCTTTCAAGGCTACTCTCCCCAAAATTTGGGTGTTTTGAGGGTTGATTCTTGATGGTCTGGGTGTCCAAATGACACCCAAACACTGCAAACAGGCACTTAGCCAGGACCTGTCCTGCCTGTCTTTTGGACAAGTAGTTTCCTAAAAAAAACCTGTTTGGACAGGCAAACATTTCTATGAAGATTTTTTAATTTTGACTTTTGGGGTGTAATAACCAAATATTTCCCTAACAAACCTTCTTCTAGCACATAGCTGAAGTGTAAATTGCCCTTTTTGACACACTAGGCTATTAATTTAGCTTGTATAGGGATATGAAGTAGATAAGTAGCTAAATCTGGACGGGCAGAAATTTTGAAATAGCAATTCTAAAATTTCTGTCCATCCCTATTTAGCCACTCAGCTACTTCAAATTCTTCTACCATTTAAATTTAATAACCGTTGGTGTCCAAAAGGGGAATTTACAATTTGAAGAACAGCCATGTCCTAGAAGATGGTTTGTTAGGAAAAGGTTTGGTTATCACTCAAAAAAAAAAATACTTCACAGAAAACTTTGCCTGTCCAAAAAGGAGGGTTTCAGGAAAATGTCTACAGGTCCAAAAGACAGGTTAATTCCCTGAGTACATGTTATCACGTTTGTGTCTAAAATGTTTTCTTCCTTTCCAGCCAAAATCCCTCACCGTTTGACCCTGTTCTATGTGTGCAATGATGTCATCCAGAACTGCAAGAGAAAAAACGCTATAATATACAGAGAAGCCTTCCAGAAAGTTCTTAGGGATGCTGTAGTGTTAGTCAGGTAAGCCAGCATTTTACTTCCAACAGGCGGGATTGAAACATGTTATTTCTAAAGACAATATGTACATTGCAAACGTGTATTGTACAACCCTGATGCATGAAAGGTATAATCCTTTTATAATATCTGGGGGCATCTGCAAAAATCAAATCCTATATTTGGCCTTCAAGAAATAAAGATTATTATTATGATTATCATTATGATTATCATTATTATTACTATTTATTTATTTAAAAGCTAAATATTGTCTAGGCAGTTCAATAAACAAACACTTATCACCATAGGGTAGCTGAGTTAATTGCTAGTCTGATCATGCTTTTAATACACGTCATATACTCAATCAATAATCTACAGATGTGAATGTGTTTTGTATTTTTACTGAAATATACCCCTTTAAGATTTTATACCAATATCAACACTGGAAATAATCCAAGAAAAAGTAGCTTCGTAAATCCTATGGATATGTATTACAGATTTTGTTTGATATGATACGTTGCTGTCTGACAAGTTCAATATATAAGATAATTTGATTTACTTTAATTCCATCAGACATAGAAAAAAAATTGTACTACATAATGGTAGAATCTTTGCCAGAATTTGAAACTAGGTGCCCAAAATTGGTAATATTTAGTAAAATTTTGGATGTCCTTTTTTACAAGGGAAACTGCAATCTTCAGAAAACAGCCATAGGCATATATTTACTGATTGTAAAAAGCTTGATATCCTTATGCAATGTCATGTGAATTTTATTGAAGTGAAAATATTAAAAAGTATTTCATTTTGATTGAAATTGACACCATTACAAAAATTGGGTTTCCTGATGTGTGATATATTTGACAGTTAGGATGTCCAATTAGGTGTCCAAAATTGGTAATTGTAAAATTTTGGGTGTCCTTTATTTACAAGGAGAAATGCAATCTTCAGAAAACAACTGTGAACCATAGAAATATATTTACTGATTAAGAAAAAGCTTGATATCCTTATAAATGCAATGTCGTGAATTTTATTGAGGTGAAAATATTGAAATTATTTGATTGAAATTGACACCGTTACAAATATCTGTTTAATTTAGTTATGATACAATATACAATAAAGGTGGTTAAATTCAGATATATATTCCAATTTCACATTGCCAATTTGCCATATCTTTTATTCACAGGGATGAGTCAATTCGCAAGAATGTTGGAAGAATCTTTAAGATCTGGGGGGAGCGAAATATGTATGATGAGGAATTCATTGGAGACCTGAATGAACTTCTTGGTGAGTACCCAGTGAACATTTCTGACCACATGTACTTGTGTTTGGTCAAGTGCAATTTTAGGACTCTGTGTATGAAAAGATTATGTTAAATTGAGTATTGTTTGTGGCATTAAAGTATAAAAAAATGAAAAGTGATGAGTTTGAATTTATCAGAAAAAGCATCAATTTGGGTAGATGGTTGTTATGAAAACCCTCAAGCTTCATTCTTTAAATTGATCAAAGTTTCAAACAAGTCATTTAAGATGACTTCTGGGGATAATCCAAAAGTTTCCTTATCAGATTACTTCTGGGGATAATTCAAAGGGTCTTCCCTCCTTTTACTTCTGGGGACTGATCCAAAGGTTTCCCTATCAGATTACTTCTGGGGATAATCCAAAGGTTACCCTATCAGATTACTTCTGGGGATAATCCAAAGGTTACCCTATCAGATTACTTCTGGGGATAATCCAAAGGTTATCCTAGGTACCAGATTACTTCTTGGGATAATCCAAAGGTTACCCGAAGCTGAGATAGGTTCCAATCTTTCATGACAGAAGTTTTCTTGGCTTGACAAGTGTACAGAATCAAGGATCTTTTGGAAAATACCTTGTGAATAAAGCACACATTTATAAAAAATAATTTGATTTTACAAATTCAACGAATCTTCAAATATTGACGGGACAATGTCCTCAAGACAATAGCAAAATAGCATGGATGATTTTGTGAGTCATGATTGTGTTAGAAAGAGTTCTCGTCTACTTCAGCTATTTATTGTAAAAAGTAATGAAATCGAAAATAAATCTACTAAATAGTATGAGCTATTTCAGCTGCCACAGGCATTATGTGTTTAGAAGAGTTCATACTGTAAAACCCATTATTATCGCGATCCTTTTAATTTCACGCATTTTGCGCTAGTAGGTGATGATAACACATATATTACTGGCACTGATATATGTTCAAAATAGCATAACAATGCCCCATCTAGCGGTGATACAGCTGATGCGTGTAATTAAATGGCCGCAATCAGATTCAGACAGTAGTTGCGTGAATGAAAATGTGTGTGGTAATAAAGGGTCTTACAGTATCTTCTTCAAATATTTATTGGAAAATGCTTGCAAATGGTCGAAAATTCTTTTTCAAAATAGTATTGACTATTTTGGCTGCCACATGCATTATGGTGTTAAGAGTTACGGAAGTTGTCAGCTGGGTGCACTACATCTCAGGCCTTCTGGAAAGGCAGGCGATATTGGCCGATCCATTTACATTGACCACCGTCCATTATTCTGAAACTTTAATCTCTCCATTTCCAGAACCTAAGAGGGGCAAAAAAGACAAGCTGAGGGAGTCTCGCACTAAGACTACTAGAGGTTCAGTTTTTTTCTCTTTGATGTTCCTCTTATAATACCATATAATACCACAATCACTCTGACTCTTTGAACACACCCTGTCATCATGGTTTTAAAACATATCCTATTCCCATATCCAGGAAAATCTGTGTTTCCGTAATGTATTGTTTAATATCCCTCCTTATTTCTACAAAGTGGAGAGATTTTGAGCAGATAATGGAAGGTCACTTACTTTAAATAGGCCTGATTTATATTTGGATGCTATCATAATAAATAATCATGCCGTTATGTTAGTATCACACACACACTAGATTCCTATAGTATCAATAACTAAAATTTTGTAATTTGTATTCAACTTTTTTGGCTGGTTTATTAGTATTTGATCTCCATCATATAGCCTTCTCTATAGTCACACATTTCTTTCAATGTTTCTTATATATAAGAATTAATAAGAGTTTATAATATCTATTACTCACATTTATGCACAAACCGGTTAACTAACATTGAAAAGTTACACTTTTTTTGTCCCAGAAGATACATCCCTTTAACAACACTTGTATGTCTTGGCAATCCAAGAAGTTTTTATGCCTGTCCCTTGAATGCTAGACTAGAAATGTTTTAATAGCACAGGAACTGTTACACACACTGTGTATCAAACCGTTCAAATCAGGGACTTACCCAGGCAACCACCAGGGAGTCATTTCGACTCCCAAACACAAGATTTTTGTGAAAATGACACCCAGTTGTATTTTGCAAGATTTTCTGTATTTGTTTGAGTCCAAGGAAATATTTCAAAAGTTTCACTCCTAGAAGACAATAGGTACATTAAATGACATAGAGAAGCACATTTTGTTTTGCTAAGTCAATATATAAGGTTGCTATGATTATTCTTGTAAATTGGGTAACTAACTTTCGACCCCCTAAATTTCAAAAATCCTCAATTTTGACCCCCTGTTTCCAAATCCTGGGTAACACCCTGGTTTAAATGTTTGTTTATTCCTATATCACAGTATGCAAATATGTCTCCAAAATAACCTACCTATCCTCATCCCCTGCCAAATTCTAAATTTCCACATGGTCGGATTTTGAGAACCATTTACCAGGGTCATCTTTATCTTATGGAAAGAAGCTCACCTGTCACCTCTACCCTATTGCGAGACTTGGATATAACTAGATGGATATCTTGTGTTTTAGATTGATAAGAATTACAATTACAATCCTTTGTGGCCCATTAGGCCTAAAAAAATAGATTGTTTGTTTCCTGTACATAACGGTCAGAAGAAAAATAGGGTAGGTAGGTCGGTAGAAAAATCTTTTTTGCTTTATTTTTTTGGTCAAGAATGTGTGTTTTATGCATGTATTACGTTGATTGGGAGTTGGATGGGCAATAAAAACTTTAGGGTAGGGATTTTTGGAATAAAAACTTGTTAGGGTAGGGTTACAGGAAACAAACAACTTTTTTTAGGCCTTACAATGTTACTTTTCAGGCCACTGCTTTGATCGAAATAATACTTTACACAAAAGCTAGTGGTGTTTACATGTTTTTGGATAAAAGAAAGGGACACTTTAAATACATGCCACTTCTTTTGTGTTGGGTGTTCATTTTTCAGGGTACTAAACTTGTTTTACTGAATAGATTTTAAATGGTTATTTGTGTACTTTATAGGAGGGATATATACTCAGTTGTCATTAGTGAAAAATTATCAATTTTCCAATTGTTTTTTGATGGCCATGTTTTTGTCAGACATGCTGGAATATATTTGAGGAAGAGTTTTTTTATGTATCAAAGCTGATTTTATTCAAAATCAGCTCGCTGTTTTATTGCATTTTTTGTGATTTGAAACAGCATTCTAAATTGGCATCAACAGGATTGATTCTATATTTGTATGATAATTGTTTATTGTATGTTATTGTTTTGCTCAGATCCTGAGCAGCCTAAACCCACGCCTGCAGCTGTCAACACCGCCATCCTAGCAGACTTCAAGGTAACTACACTCATTAGTTAGTTCAGGAAATACAAGGCCCTGAAATTTGTGAATTGTCCAATTTGTCATAAAAACGGACATAACCGGTACCTTAGGGGGCTGATATCTCAAAACAGCTACCAGATACAGATGTCCATCATGCAGGAACTTGAAGAGGGGTTCCAGGGCTTTCAGGGCACAACGTTAACTTTTGCAGCGACTTGCCCCTTAGCGCAAGTGAGATTCAATTTTCACTTGCCCTTCTCCAACTTTCACTTGCCCTTGAAAACTTTTATGTTTGATAGTATTTCATTTAACACCCAGTAGAACATGGTTCTGGCATGTGAAAGCATATTTTCAAGGACACGCTTGGATGCCAGACCATGAAACTTGCCCACATTCTCAAAAGTAAACCTGAAATATACAAAGCATACTTTCCCGGTGGGGCAAGTAAGATGCAGTTTTCACCTGCCTCACAGCTAAATTTTATAAATTCTACTTGCCCGGGGCAATGGGGCAAGCACCAATGTTGAGCCCTGGGGTTATTTGCGATCCCCCCGACTGGTACCAATAACCCCTACTGGCCCATGGACTATCAGCTTAACCCTTATGCTACTGCTGGCTAATTTGGCCAACACGAGATGATGCAAAAAACATGAAAAATGACTGAAAACCTGGCACTTGGGTACTCATCTGACAGTACTCTGCGAGAGCAATCCAATGAATACCAACATGACAGGGTTTCAATGGTTTTCAGAAATCTTTGCACCCTTGTGCTTTGAATGGAAGTAGCCTCAGCATTAGAAGGGATAATTGTCATCTAGACGGGTGATACTTCTGAAAATAACTTGAGAATTATGCATTAATTTGAAAAATAATACTTGAAGGTGTGTTGTTGGTGTTGAAAGGAAGTTTCTCCTTCACATATGATATTTAAAGGAAATAGCCTTTGTTGTAGGGATGTTATAATTGAAATTGTAAGGACAATTTTGGGTTCTACAGGCATTGATGGGTATCTAGAGTAACCTGAGTCCAAGTGATAAAAAAAGTTTTTGAACACCAAGAAATCAGTGATTTTCAACTTTCTTCATTTATTACTTTGAACATGAACATTACAAAACTGAACTCCAAAGTAATTCTTTTCAATTTCCTTTAAATATCGCATTGAACATGCTTTTGTTTTATATTACAAAACTGAACTCAGAATAATTTATTTTCAATTTCCTTCAAATATGGCTTTGAACATGCCTGTTATTTATTTCACAAAATTGAACCCCCAAAAAATTCATTTTCATTTTCTCCAAACATTGTTTTGAATATTCTTGCATTGCATTTGGTTGGTTACTGTATATTTTCACCACTGTTGTTATATACTAATTATGTACAAACCTTAAATGATACAATATGTTTGCCTTATTCCTCAGCCGCAGAAGGCGATCGACTCTATCAGTAATTTCAAGCTGTATGAAGCGGAGGTGGAGCTGAAGAGGAAGCAGATCACACAGCTGCGGCTGAGGCTCGACTCCTCCAGCCTAGACACAATGAGACAATTAAAAGGTAGGTAATTTGGGACACATTTAAATAAATACAATTTTTATGGGTTCAGGGTGGCCCATATTTTCTGAAAATACCTTGATGCTGTATCAGCTAGATTTACAGCAAGGTCCGTATTTTGTGCAATGGCAACTGGCGATAGATCAAGGAGTGCCCAGCTTTCCCATTAATTATTTTGCAAAATAATAATAGTGGCCAAAAATCCTAGGCTGGTCTAAATTTCCGAGAATTTACTGTACTCATCATTTTGATTTGAAGCGATTCGTCAGGCCACGGTGAAAATCAAATCCTGTATTAGACTTCGTTACCCTGGTGAAATAAAAATTATTATTATTATTACTATTATTACTATTATTATTATTATTATTATTATTATTTTTATTATTTAATTCCTCATTAGACTGCTTCTGTCAATTAAAGGGTATGTTCTCTAGGACTAATTGGCAGGGTCTTAGCCAGGATTCAGAAACTGGGTGCCTAAAATTGGCAATTGTTAAATTTTTGGGCGTCCAGATTTTTAATGGGTACTACAATATACTCAGATTTCAACCATATACATGTATAAATTTATCGAAATAAGGCATGATGTCCCTTTACAATGTCATGGGAATTATATGGAGATAAAAAAATCCAATTATAGGCTTGTGATTGATATTTTAAGAAATTCCTCAGAATTTCTTTTTGGTGTCCTGAGGGGTGCTTTTTAAGGGTCTGTGTGTCCAAAAAGACACCCAGACGCCCTGCTGGCTAAGACCATGCTAAATGGTATTCAAATATCCTCGAAATAATTAGTGAAAGCATAATTTCCTTGTTGACTCTTGTTTTGATTTGAAACGATTCCATCCTATTCATCATTAGACTTGTGTCAATTAAGGTGATGAGTACCATTGCAAGCCAGTTAAAAGCCCCATCCCAAAACACACCTCAAAGCAGCATAATCCTATAACTAGGTGTATATCCAGGTTCCTGGGTGTTATCAGGTAGAGAATATCATCGCCAACTGTCATTATTCAATCCATATTCTGTTTTATTTCAAAATTTACAACTTCTTTTTCAAATGACATATTCTCATAACTTACACAGGTGATGGTTTCTGCAGGTTCAGAGTTAATTTAGGGATATCATTGACTATGCCCAATAAGAAGTATTTTTTTGATTTTTTACTCCTGATGATATTTACAGGCCATACAATTGAAAATTCTAGTGAGAAATCTTAACACCAAGTACGCTACTGGCCGTACAGGTAGAAAGCTTTTCAATTATTTACCCCGCATTGTTCTGACTGTGATGCGCGACCATTGAGGTGTGTCATTGCACGACTGTCTTTTGTTCCAAGCCCACATGGGATCAAAGAAGCCTGTCCTTGCTCAACCACCATGGGTTATAGGCTCAGCACACAAGATATCTCACTAAAATTTTCAAATGTTTTGGCTCGTAAAATTCTTTAGCAGTAAAGAATCAAAAAATAAATTTTTATTGGGCATAGTCAATGACATCCCTAAAGCATCTGTGAACTTGTAGTGACCATCACTTGCGTTAGTAATGAGATTATGTCATTTGAGTGAAAAGGTGTAAATATTGAAATGAAATAGAATATGGTTTGAATAAGGACTGTTGGCTATGATATTATCTACCCGATAACACTCAAGAACCTGGAGGTACACCTTGTTATATGATAATGCTACTATGAGGTGTGTTTTTGGACGGGTCTTCTATCTAGCTTGCAATGGTACCCATCACCTTAAAAAGTCTTGTTTTCTTGGACTAATTGATATTCAAATATCCTGGAAACGATGGTCGAAAAAAAAGTTTATTTAGATATGCATTGATTCCATCCTAATTCCAATGGATTAATAGATTGTGCTTGTGACAATTGAAAGACATTTATTTTGGATTGATTGATATTCAAAAACCTTCAATTTGATTTTTAAAAAAGAACTCTTTGTATTGAATTGAAAAACGATTCCATCCAATTGATTGTTAGGCCGTGCTTTGTAGCATAGTCTTAGCCTGCAGGGCGTCTGGGTCCGCAGGTTCTTAGCCAGGATTTTAAAAATGCCTGTCCAAAACAGCAATTTCAAAAATTTCTGCCCGTCCAGATTTAGCTACTTCTCTACTTCAAATCCTTATACCAGCTACAATTGAAGCCCCGCTAGTGCGACAGTTGGACAACTCTTTGTTGCCCAGTAGAATATGTTTGAGTATGAAGATATTGACGCTTGTATTAGACGGGCTGTGTGGTATTTCAGACAAGGCGCACTGCCAGGAGTTCCTGCAGCAGTTTGAGGACTCGTGTGCCAAGCTGGAGGACTTTGTGTCCAGTCTGGAGAAGGAGGTCAAGGATCGCAAGGCCATGGTGGAGAATCTCGAGCAGAGCGAAATCTTCTACGACGCGCAGTACGGAGAAGCGCGAATAGTGGCCAACGTGAGTCATACTTATCAGGGTCTGGCAGTTTCTCTGGGATCCATATGTCATTAGCAGCTACCTTACTGCTATGGCCAAGAAAAAAATATTGTTTGTTTCCTGTAATGGTCTGAAAAAAATAGGGTAGGTAGGTCAGTGCATTACTTTTTTGGTCAAAATGTGTGTTTTATGCATGTTTTACGTTGATTGGGAATTGGGAGGGCAGAAAAAACTTATAGGATTTGTTTGAATAAAAACTTGTTAGGGTAGGGTTACAGGAAACAAACAACTTTTTCTTATGCCTAATGGCACATGGGTACCAAGCAGCTCAGATAAACTATTAATAGACTAGAATGGCCCCTACCAGTGCCTCCATTTCTTGGGTGTAAGGATGTGTTTAAACAACCATATACTTCTTGTATGAAGGTTGGCAGTGGTGGGAACTTGGGTTTAAGTAGAGAATATCCTGAGAAACTATTTGGGCCCATATTTTATTCATGATGTATTGTCCTTTAATCATTATTCTCTGATGCTAATGATATTGTTCTTTTAGAAATAGGATACTTCTTCTAGTTCCTTAAAGTTTTATTTGAATCAAGTGTAAAAATATTTTATTTCTGGGGTTAAGTCCTATGCTGCATTGCATGGATATAGGTGGTAGCACTATACTGTAACACTATCGTCAGATATCAACACTAATTACTGCTTTGTCTGTTGTGATTATTCTAGTCAATCAACCTCAGTGAATTAGCTTTGATATCTTTTGACTTAACTGGATGAAATACAAGAAGGAATTCTATTAATATTATCATTTCAATGTGAAGCATATAAAGATACTAGAACAAACTTGTTAGGGGTGTGGCCTTTTCCCGGTACAACAGACTATAAGCAAAGGTTTTAGCACTGGCTTTAGTCTATATCGACTGAATTGAGAACAGTTACATATCTTATGAACTTATGACAGCCTATGAACCTACGTCATAATCCGGCGTGTCACCACTAAGGCCAATGGAATTACAGAAGGTTACGGCCAGAAAGTTATGTTAGATATGTTCTAGGTTATACCTCAATTAAACACAGTATCTCCTTCACCCTCCCAATGCTGAGGCTTCTTTTGTCCAAAAGACAGGGACCAACTATACCTTTTCGTGTTGGTATTCATTGGATAGCTGTCGCTGAGAACTCTCAGATAAGTACCAGGGTTTCAGTCCTTTTTCAGGTTTTTCGCATCATTTTGTAATGACCAAATTAGCCACCAGCGGCATAAGGGTTCAATATGATAGACAACCTATGAACCTATGTCATACTCTGTTGTGTCACCACTAAGCTAATTAAAATTAAGGACGGTTATGGATATGTTCTAGGTTACAGTTGTACCTCAATTGAACAGAGTACCCCTTAACCCTTATTCTGCTCGTGGCTAATTTGGCCAATACAAAATGATGCAAAATATGACTACCTTGGCACTCGGGTAATCATCTGAGAGTGCTCCGCAAGAGCTATCCAATGAATACCATCTTGACAGGGTTTGGATGGTTTTCAAAAGACTTTTCCTCCTGGAACTTAGGACCAAAGTAGCCTCCGCATTGGAAGGGCTGGTATTAAGTACTAATTGTACATGTTCACTTTTCTAGGCCTACAAAAACTTTGGAACGCGGGTGAATAATCTTCGTAAGCGCCTCGAGGATCACGCGAAGACCCTCCCGGAGGCCCCGAGTCCCATCCCGTCTCCAAGCATGGACGCCCCGTCGCCAGGCAGCACCCCGCCGCAGAACTCCCTTGGAGACAACACCGAGGCGATCGACATGGAGATGTCGGATGAGGAGGACAATCTAGGAACAAACATACCAGGTAAGAAACGCGTTGATGATTAACCCTTATGCTGGTGGTGGCTAATTTAATCAATACAAAATACATGTAATGTGAAAAAAACTGAAAAATGACCGAAACCTTTGCAAATGGGTACTCGTCTGAGAGTACTCGATGAGAGCTTTCCAATGAATACCAAGATGATAGGGTTTAGATGATTTTCAAAGATTTTTGAGTTCTTGTACCTTAGACATAAGTAGTCTCAGCATTGAAAGGGTTAATTGATTGTTCTGCATCAGGTCGTAGCTAGCAGGATCTGAGTGCACAATCCACAATTCAAATGTAAACAAGGTATGAATGAAGCATTAAAAAGAATATTTGATGAAAAGCTATTTAAGGTTGAGTTTTCTCAATTTTATTTTGAAAAATCATCTCTGCAAAAGGATATAACTAAAATTTTAAGGAGACTTTTAGGTGCTGTAGGCATGAAAAGATTAGAAAATTAAGATATATTTTAAAAACAAGAACATGTGCACCAGGATTGAATTAAGAGGATTCAGGAGAAACAGAACTGGATATTTTGTCTAGAGAATTTTTGGCGAAGCTGAAATACCTCATTTTTCATCTGGCTTCAAAACAACCATCCTTTTCACAGGAGGATATCCATGTCAACATACATTCTAGTTTGACTAATCTTTACATAAACCCCATAAATGGTTAGAACATGTGAATGATATTTTCCTTGACTACCCTTTGCGAGTAATTCCTTTAAAAAAATTGAAAAAGGCTGTGAATTCATGATCAAATGTTTTAAAAAGGATGGCATAAAATAGCATTTCTCTGCATAATTCTGCCTTCATACAACTCGCTGCCTTGAGGACCAGTGCAGTAATATCTACTAGAAAATTATGACACATTTTTTTGCCACCCAGTTTCAAAATTCTAGTCAAAGCCCTTGTTCTGAACTTGATAACAATACATCATTCATAATACATCATTCATTTGTCATATTTAGGGTAGGGATTTTTTTGAATAAAAACTTGTTAGGGTAGGGTTACAGGAAACAAATATGAAGAGCACAGAGGAGTAGAAGTGACTTATGATACCGCAAATTCTCGGAAATCTCGGCCGCCCTAGGAAACTCGGCCACTATAATTAATCTACCAAATAATTATTGGGGAAATTCGCCCACCCCCGATTCATCCAAGGACACATTTCACCAAAAGTGGGCCACCAAGTAAATTTCATTGATATAAGAAAAAAACATTTAGATTTCCAAAGTTTGCGATTGATTTTAGATTATTAACGATCGTTTCTAGTGCCCATATCCGCCAAAAGACGATCGGTGCGAAACCGGAAGTAGGTATCGCATTTCTGCGTGTAGAGTGGAATACAGCTTGGGCGGCGCCATTTCGAAATAAGACTTGTCAACAACTTGAACAAGTATATAATTCAATGCGTAATTGACGTGCAGCAGCAAGAATAAACAAGAAAACAACATACAAGGGAGGCAAGTTACTTTACAAGTATATATAGCAGAGGAATGACAAGTCAGGTAGGTGATATCGGCCAAAGTGAAAGACATGTTTAAATTTACGAAGTTTCTGATTGATTTTAGATTATAAACTAACATTTCTTGTGTCCCTATATCTGCAAAAAAACACACCGGCACCGAAACCGAAAGTAAAAACATCGATCTCATGGGCTGCGCCAGTGCCGCAAGTTTGTATAATTCAATGCGTAATTAGTGTGCAGCAGCAAGAATAAACAAGTAAACAACATACGAGGCAAGTTACTTTATTAGTATATATAGCAGAGGAATGACAAGTCAGGTAGGTGGACAATAAGGGTTTTGTGGGGAAAAATATATTCTTGTGTACGAAGTTAGCGATCGATTTTCAGTTCCATCTACACCATAGTACATGTAGCTTTCGTTTCAATTGATGATCTCGGCCACGGTGTCTGACATTTGATCGCTATTTTCAGTAAATTTCGGCCACCATCAGTCAACGAAAATCGTAATTAATAAAAAGTGTCCGAGATTTGCGAGAATTTACGGTAGTGGGTTTTCCTGAGACATTTCTGGCCAGCAGAAAGTCCTGTGTTGGTCTTATATTGGATGCACATTGACCTCATATTGGTCTTGATAAGTTGATGTGTTCCTCTCTTTGAGTCCTGATTTGGTCTTGTAAGGTCTGAGACTAGTGGCAGCTGATGCCAGGTTGGGTATTAGACAGTGTGCAACATAACCACTTGCCCCGTTGCAAGAAACGACAATTGGGCAAGCAGAACGAGACCCTAACTTGGGCAGAGTGTAACTTGCAGTGTAACTCACCTTTGTTTAACCTAGTGGCGGGGCAAGTGCAAGTTCCAGCGGGGCAAGTGCCAGCGGGGCAAGTAAACTTTAGGGGCAGCTTACCGTACTCAGAAAGTAATCTTATGGAACCTATGCTGCACCCTGTTAGATTTTTGATTTGTAAAATGCAGCCTCAATAGAGTTTATAAGACTTTAAAAAAAACATCAAAACCTTAAAGGAGAATGATACACCTTAAGATGAATGACCAGTGTATATGATTTTCAACTTTGATAATCATTTCATATAATCACATCTTGTGAAAGCCAGGAATTTGAGTCAGGAGTTTGATTGTCATTGAATGATCTTTAGTCCCTCTCACATGGTCTCAGCCAGGATTTGGGAACAGGGTGTCCAAACAGAGGTTTCATAAACTTTTGGGTGTCCTAAGTGTGGTACAAAGTTCACACTACTAATGGAATGAACCCTATGTATCTACAGATTTTGTCTTTTTAGGCCAGTAACTGCTTTGTTTGTATTGTAGGAGTTACACTTCATGCACTATCTTCTAGGAATAGTCATCATCAGCAAATTCTGACCTAAACCTTTTGGTGTCCAAACTGTCAATAAATAGTGTTCTGGGTGTCCAGATGACACGCTGGACGCATAGGTGGCTAAGCACCTGCCCTCGCACATCCGGGGCCAATCCCGATGGCTGTGTGGTCTAAGGCTTTGCCACTGGCTGCTCTCTGTCTCTCATCACTGGCCAGCTTTGAATGCCATTTATCAGGGGAGGGAGTTGCCAGTGACTTGGGGTTAGGCGGTGGTTTTGCGCCGTGTACTATTGTTTCCTCAACCAGTTACAACTGGCTAGTCATGACTTAGCCGCAATATGGCAGAAAAGGTGATGAAAAATGAAATTCTGAATTAAAAATGTCACACCTAACTCTCAGTAATGAATAGACTTCTATCTAAGACATTGTGACCAACTAGGTTTGATTTTATTATTATTCAGAAAACTGTTATGTAGAGACTTAATATTGCTTTCAAAACATCTTTTGCTTATACATAATGAACAAAAATTGTAACTTGAATTTTTTCACACATAATTCCTGTCAGAGCTCTTAGTCGATTTTGATTGAATCAGGGGGGAAAACATATCTTTACTTAGATAACCTTTTTTTTGAAGATTTAAATGAACATATGTTAATATATTGTGAAACAGTACAGAATTTATGTAGAGAAATAGAATCATGGATCCCTGAAATAGGAAGTTCTGGAATATGTGATTGATGAAAACACTATCATAGTTGGAGAACTGCAAAAATCCTATTGGTTGAATATTATTATTTTAAATACAAAAAAAACACTTTTTAATGCCAAAATAGACGGCAAAAACCCAAAAAAAAATTTCTGTTAAAAAAATGCAGAAATCATGTTCAATTATGAAAGATTGAAGTATAGATTAAGACACAAACAAGATCAATTTAAAAAAAGATGGGGTTTAATGATAGAATTATGGAAAATAATAAATAACAGAAGATATTGTTTGAATAAGGCGAATGTCTCATTTATTATATACACAGATGCTCCGAAATGCTTTATTATCCTTAATTATGCTGTATACCTTTCTAATTTTGTACTTTACATCACAAGGTATTGTATAAGGCCGTAATGCTCGGAAAATAAACAAAAAAGGCCTTCGGATTTGAAAGTTTCTTAAAAATAAAAATAAACTTCTTTATACATATATATATATATATTGTTCTCTATTATAAGTTTACCTTTCTCTGTGACTACTCAAGTTGGAAGTTCATATTGTTAAAATTCATTTTCTTCCTCATTTCTTTTACCCACTATCAAAGGGTCTACTCTAGCTTCAGAATGTCCGCTGGACCTATGAAGATGCGGGAGCGAGAAGTATATTATAGGGACCTTTATGGTCTGTCCGACTCGAGTTTGGCAACCGCTTTTTCCACTTTTTTATGACAAAATGTTCGAGTTTGCCATCCAAACTTGGGCAAATTTTCCAATGGGACCTAATGAGCAAAATCAACATTTTGCGAAGTGGAGACAAAAAGTATGTTTATACGTACACAAATTAGTGTTCCAAAGAAATTTGCTAAGTTTGGATGGGAAACTCGAAAGTTTTGTCACAAAAAAGTTGAAAAAGCGGTTGCCAAACTATATATATATATATATATATATATATATATATATATATATATATATATATATATATATATATATATATATATATATATATATATATATATACATACATACATGCACACACATATAAAGATAGATGAATAGATATATTGTGTTCCAGTAAGAAGTATAGGAGGGTCCGTAGATTTGATTTGGAAAATATCCTCTCAATATCCTATGTTTTATATAATGTTTAGCACCCTGACTTTTAGAGCAGATAATTAAGTGGACCCCAAAAGCCCAGTGGTCTTAGGCATTGCTACTGACTGCTTGCTGTCTCTCACCATTGGTGGTCTGCCCTGATAGCCGAGTGATTTAAGGCATTGCCACTCACTGCTCACGGTCTATACCCCCAGCTAACCCGCACCCTCCATGCTCAGGTTCAATTCTAGCTCAAGGCATGCGAGAAAGTTACCAGTGACTTTGGGTTAGGCGATGGTTTCCTAGGGTATTTATTGTTTTCCTAGACCATAAAATGGCTTATTAGGTTACTGCCTTGATATTAAGAAAACAGCCAATAACTTGGAAGGACTCGCAATTCTTGCCTTTCCCGGAAAAAGGGGACTTTGTTGCCATTTTTGTGTTCAAATCTGATTGAATTAACAACATTTTCAGAGCTAGCAAAGGTTGGTTTTGATTTTGTCCAAAGAAATTGGTTATTTTACCATTTTGTGTTCAATTCTGACTGAATTAACAACACTTTCCAGGGCTCAAAATTAGGGGATGCCGGGAGCCGGGGGCTCCTTTGAATTCTCCAGCGGCTCCCTCAAATTTCTGCAGGGAGCCCAAAGATGTACTGGTTTCTATACACAACATCACTAGGTAGCTTTAGAAGATGCAATTGGGCTCCCTGGATAAAATCATAATTTCGAGCCCTGCTTTCAGAGCTAGCAGAGGATGGTTTTGATTTTGTCCAAAGAACTGGATTACTATTTTGCCAGCTTTCTTTGCGTCGTTACGAGTGATGATGTTGTCTCTTCCAGGTGCTGGTCCTCCGAGAGGGGCCAACACAACCACCACAAAGTCCTATCCTCTGCCCATACCAAGCGCCCGCGAAATTAAGCTCGGCAGGGGCCAAGGCGGCGGCAGTGGAGGGCAGAGGGGCGGCGGGAGTAAGTCTCTTTCCTCCTCCTCCTCCTCCTTCTTATTGCTCTAGCTACATTTCGCCTTGCATGCAGCATTTTCTTACCCCCCTCGGGATTTTGACCTATACTTAATAAGCCAGTTTTATTATTCTCCATATGTATATGTATATGTATATGTATATGTATATATATATATATATATATATATATATATATATATATATATATATATATATATATATATATATATATATATATATATGTGTGTGTGTATGTATATGTATATATATGTATATATATATATATATATATATATATATATATGTATATATATATGTCTATATATATATGTATATATATATGTATATATGTATTGACCTATACTTAATAAGCCAGTTTTATTATTCTCCATATGTATATGTATGTATATATACTATATATATATATATATATATATATATATATATATATATATATATATATATATATATATATATATATATATATATATATATATATATATATATTCTTTTATATATATTCTTTTATATTTTTTTTAGATTTTAAGGAGTTCTTTGGTTGAACTTTGGCAATTGGACAATTGTGTTGTCTTTGTTTGTTTTTCTATCAAATTTTATTGTATTTTTATCATCTGAAAATACATATCGTGCAGCTTTGATAAATAAATACCAGTTAGCCTCTATGAATAATTTCAGAACTGATGCAATGAAATATCATCTATAAAGTCAAAACAAAATGCTTTACAATAAAGTCTAGAATCAAATGTTTGAATAACATTGATATATATAATATTGGCATTTACATACCTTGACATTATGTGAAATGAATTACATATATCCATCCAACATTATTATTGTTCAGAAGTATACAAAACCTAAGTGAGAAGAAGGCATATGGACTAAATATCTCAATTCCATCTACTGCTTTATTCAAAAATCTTAAATGGCTCCCTTTTCTTAAGCATGTGGAATACAAAAAAGAACATGATTTTTGCCAAGAACATATCTGCTAAATGAAACAATTATATTGAAAGGAAACTAAGAGTTAAGCTATCATAAAATCTTTTAAATATATTCTACTTGATGTATATACTTTTGGATTATACAATATACATACTTATAATAATATGATATTATGATATTGTCGTTTGATATTGCGCCCTTTCCATATAAACATGCTCAAAGGCGTAATACATAATTCAGTGAAGTGTTGAATGATTAATCCTTTTAACGCCATGCTGTAATGTTGAGTACAGCACTATAAGTATCATAACTTAACAGCTGTGTCAAAGTAGCTGTTATTGGCAATTCTTAATTTCTGAGTGATCTTTTTATATTAACATGAATAAAGCATTCCATTGTCATCTGTAAAAGTTGCATTTCTTCCAAATAAGCAAGTTGTATCCTATCTATAAAAGAAGTTTATTTATGATGATACTGAAAAAGACATTCTTAAATATTTTCCTCAGTGCAGTAGGGTTTTTCATAGATAATTGATATTTGATTAGTGAATAAATGGTTGTTCCATTATATCAAATGAAGACATTGATTTTTCAATAATATTGCAATCCAATTTGCAATTCCACTCAGATAAAACTATTTTGAAAGAGAATCTTGAGTTAGATAACTCAATAGTAAGTGTATTGTTGGTTACGCCATGTTTGAAAGTATGGTACAGCCTAATATACACTGGAAGTCCGCATACCATACTCAGCTCAGCTTCAAGGAATATTGATGAGTTTGTATCTCAGGCTCTACCTCACTTTCAAACAGGATGTAACACATTTATCATCTTGCACCAGTTCTAGCAGGTAATCTTTAATCCGTGAATTTGGTTTCACATAGAAATTTTTAGCTAGATAAGGTAACCCAACAAAAGACAGCAAAGCTCGCGTTCACCAACGATATGTCTCGCGTTATTAGGTCTGTGGTCTCCATGGGAATCGTCACTATGGGAACTGACGCCAATCCTGCCTGGATGCAGGAAAAGGGTGCTATGTGCAACATCAGGGGAAGATTCAATATTTTTCCTTAGGGGGTTTGGTTTTTTGTGAAGGGTGGGGGGTCAGCAAAACTTAAGGAAATTGACAGTTTTAAGGCTGTGATGCTGGTGACACACTCAAAATAAGACAACTCCTAGTTTAGCACTCCTGTCCCCTTTCTTACAATAGTTACCTAATCCCTGAGGTCTTGGTGTTTCAAATATAAGTTTTCTTTAACTTACCCGCTTGAGCTGACCTCGATATAAATACAGTTTCAATTTTACAGTTCTACCTCAAATGAGGTTTTCTTGATCAATAAAGGTTCATTTGATTTATAAATACCATACATGTCTGCTAAATATACTAGGCTAGGGCAATTGAAAGGCAAATTTTGAGTTCCTGCAAGAGAATACCTTACAGCATGCGATTTTGGTGGAAATTTTACTTATGAAAGCAGGTCAAGATGTCTGTCCATTGTGACCTACTTTCTAAGGTAAAAAATTAGTATAAACATGATATTAGATAATACAATATTTAAGCCATAGAACTGTGGAGTACTTATATCAATTAGCATTTTTTGGTACATGGGAATCTATGGTTGAACAGCTTTGCATTTTTCACATGTTAACATTTTATTTCCACACCTTTATGTGGTGATGGTTATATTTTCATTTCCCTTATCATTGCGGAAACAAATAATTGCTGATTTTGATCATTTAGTATGCACAAGTGAATTAAGATATTTCGAGATGTTATCGTCATATGTTGCCATTCATGTGTCCTTATTGCGATAGCGTGGTTAAAAACTAAGTAAAATATATGATATCTGGAGATTCATGGATGCAAATTTCAATTGTGTTTGTCTGGGAGAGGGCCATATCAAGCTATTCAAATTGTTGAGGACGGGAATTTTAGAGATTGAAATTCAATATTTTTCCTTCAATTCAGAGAAACTTCCTGATTTGACTGTTTTATCTTAGATTTTAGATACTTTAACAATTGCAAACTTTTACAAAGTAGTAGACTTTAATGAATTTATAGCTGTTGTGGATAGGAAATTCTGCGACAGAGATTTTAGATACTTTCACAAGAAATCCTTCAAATACTGAAGAAAATCAAAGTTTTGCATATGGGTAATGTAGCTAAGATCTCCAAGTCTCTATTTCAGCATGGATTTCAAAATTTGATCACCCCCATGAAATATTTTTGAGGAGTTTATTCAGTGTTGCGGACGCAGAATGCATACTGTTGCAGAAGGGAAACTTTCTTCACAAGTGGAGAAGGGGAAGGATTCAGTACATATGATGCTGGTAGGCCTCAAGTTGCAATAGGGCTATGTTCTGAAATCTTAGAATTCAAATCTGAAGTGCAATTTTACCTATACAGGGGTGTCCAAATATTTTAGACCCAGAGCACAGTCAATAAGTCCTGGAGCACAGTAATTTTTGGTGACCATGGTTAGGTGATAGCTATGAATATTGTCACCTGGTGGCACTACTATATTAGCTCTTTTGCAATAGTTAGGACCAAGACCAATCAATAGATGGTACAGGTGAACTTGGATATGACGGACCACTGTACGACGGATTTCTGCATATGACGGACGATATGCTTGGCCCCAGTCCGATGCATATCAAGTATTCATCATATGTACACGACGGATTTTGCATATGACGGACCAATTTTCCTGGTCCCATTGAGTCCGTCATATCCAAGTTCACCTGTATTACTAAATGGAGTTCACTGGCTTTTGAATACAATTTGTGTCAAAAATAGTTCAAGTGATATATCTGATAGGCTGAAATGGTCATGTTTTGTGAAAACTTCACAGTTAAAAAGTGCTTTATTTTCTGGGGTTTGTCGCACGTTTTGAAGCTCCTGTCGCATGCTGGTGCGACAATGCAACAGTTGGACACCCCTGACATACTAGTAGGGCTGTCATTGAGAAGAAATATTTATCGCTTCGTTAATCGACAAAATTATTACCGATACGCTACTTGGATTCGATTCAAAAATGAATGAAAACCAGCGATGTGCTCATGAGGAATGGTTGTAGTTCGCGTGTGGGGTAATTTTTTGACCTATTGATCACAGCCCTAACACATACACATTCATCTGTGTGAATTCAAGGATAAATGGAATTGACGCACACAGTTGTGGTGGGGAGTTTATGCTGTTGTTCAAGCTATGTTTTCCTGAAAAATAGTTTATTTACCTAATTTGCATAAGAATTGATATGTTGTGCCTTCTACGATATCGATAATCGATAAGGGTTTTTGTCGATTCATTGATACGGGCGGTATCAATGACAGCCCTACATACTAGTGATGATATTACTGGTTTAAACATACCACTGATTTTCATGATACTTCTCTGTGGGTAGGTATATCAGTTCAGTTCACAACTAGTACCAGATAAATCATACCTAGATGATTTCTCTAATCACCCAAATAGGCATGTTTGATCTGAGCCAGAAAAATATACAAATGTTAATGAGATAACCTGTGCATAACTAAAAAGAATTATCACATAGATTTAGAAAACCGGGCATCATTTCTAACTAGAATATTCGCAATTCATTCATAATTCAGCTACTTCAAAATCAATCAGTAAAGTGAACGGATGTACACTTTGAACTCTGTCTAGACACCTTCATCCTGTTTGCAAATGTAATCAGTCTTTATTCACCACCACATCCCTAATCCTGAAGCCACCTATTCAGTCAATCAGGGTGAATGCAATTTCCTCCCAACCATATCCTTCCTCCCCAGCCTGAACAATCAGATGTGTTAATCAGAGAGGGTAGTGGAGGAAAAACAGAATCCACATTGTCTAGGGTATACCAACAACATGGATTTGTACAGGAAGTGATTACAAACTGACTAGGTGGTGAGTAAAATAATCTATCTTTGAGAATACAGAAACTAAAATGATGCTTTTCAAAACTTTTTTGCCTTCCAGCCACACTTCCTGTACCAATCACTTCCATCAGCAACAGCGAAGCAGAGAGAGAGAGAGAGAGAGAGAGAGAGAGAGAGAGAGAGAGAGAGAGAGAGAGAGAGAGAGAGAGAGAGAGAGAGAGAGAGAGAGAGAGGGGGGGGGGGCGGATGAGAGAGAGAGAGGGGATGAGAGAGAGACAGACTGACACATAGAGAGAGAGACAGAGGGGGATGAGAGAGGGAGAGAGAGGTTGAGGGGGGAGGGAGAGACAGCGAGGGGATTAGAGAGATGTCATGGATGTTTTTCAGTTTTGTTTTCCTGCTCCATGGGGCAATCCTAAGTAATCAAGTTTCCTGTTCTTTTAGTAAACAGGAAAAATGAGTTTCTAAAAATAGGCATGCTTGTCTAACTATATTATTCATCATATTATACTCACAGCTCCATTACATTTTCCTTTCCTTGCCCCATACACAGGCACTTGATCAACTACATTTATATGAGCTATGAGGATAATACATTCTCAACAGCTCAGTTGCTGGCATGTGTTGCCATTAGGTAGCATGAGGATTAAGGAAGAGGTAGCATTTAGAGCTGCACTCACGGAGAGAGATCAACTCATTAGCTCACCACCATTTTGACTCATGAGCTCACGGACACAGTTTTTTTTTCAAAATCTTTATTTACTATTCAGCCCAGCAATTAAGAAGTAATACTTACTTATGGAAATGAATTACATATACATGTTTATTTAATTTTGAAATGTGCTGGCAAGGTACAAAAGTCAGTATATCACTCAATGCCTGTATACATTGGGGATTGTAAACAAGACTTGACAGTGATAAGCAACAATAAAAAAGGTGTGTGTTAGGTCTGTGTTCCACACATAGACGAGTCGATGAGTTGACCATTCCAGCTCGAGCTCGGCTCATCTGGCTTCAGTACTTGAGCCACTCGAGTTTGTGAGTGGTGAGTGCAGCTCTAGTAGCATTTGTTCGTAAAAAATGTTTTCTGGATGAAGGAAATCATTGTCTTGCTTAATTACCTTTAAAAAGACTTATGGAAAGGATCAAGTATTTTCATTGATGGACAAGTACCTTTCTTCCTGAATGAGTAGAAATAATTCACAAAAGATAAAAAAAATAATAAGAAATATAAAAAATAAGGAATCCATTTTAACGATTTTCATTTGTATTATTTCTTATTAGACCTAAAAAAATGTTTGTTTCCTGTAAAGGTCTGAAAAAAATATAGGTAGGTAGGTAAAAAAAAATCTTGATTACTTCTTTTCAAAAAATGTTTCATGTTTTGTGTTGATTTGAGGTAAACCTAGTGCTCCTTAAATAGTAACAAACTGAAACAAAAATACCATGTCAACATAGTATTACTATGGCAACTTCTATACAAATAAAGCATTACTTTTCAAACTGTTAGGTCCTTCCGATAATTAGGCCTAAGTGTGGGTGTCATCGTTAAGTTCAGTGCAGTGTCTTAGCCTGGAATTAGAAACTGGGTGCCTAAAATTGGCCATTGTAAAATTTTTGGGCATCCAAATTTTTAAGGGGGACCACAATATACTCCGATTTCAACCATAGACATGTATATATTTTTTAATAAGGCATGATAACCTTATACAAGGTCATGGGAGTTATATGATGATGAAAATGTTCAATTATATGCTTGAGATTGACATTTTAAGAAATTCCTCACCAAAAAAAATTGAGGGGTGCTTTTTAAGGGTTTTGGCTGTCCAAAAAGACACCCAGACGCCCTGCTGGCTAAGACTATGGTTCAGTGTGGGATCAATATGCTGCCTGTATTAATTACCTCAAGGGTGTTGATTAGGGTGGTTGTAGGAATTGATCACAAGAGGTAGGTGATTGTGGCAATTCGACCAGATGCGACAAATCTGGCGAAAAGTCAAATACGACAAAATTGTACAAAATTTGACAAGGGAAAAAGTCTCGGGTTTAGGCAAATAAATTGGTGTTTTAGGCGTGGCGAATGCGATGTGGAAACGCTTTACGTCGCATTCGACCCCTAAAATGTCGAAAGGTCGAACAATGTCGAAAACACTTTGCGCCTTCGACTTTATGCAAAGTATCAGTTTGATTGACAGTTTTTGTTGAATGCGACATTTAAAAGTTCGCATTCCACCTAAAAAATCGCATTCAACCTTTAAAAGTTTGCATTCGACAAATATTAAGTTGAATGCAATTATTGAAAAAAATAAAGTCTGCATCTGCGTTATGACGCATTCGACTTGTCAAAAGTCGAATGTGTCATTGGAAAGTCACATTCGACTTTTAAGATGTCAAATACGATATTTCCTTATCGCATTCGACTGTTGAAAAGTCGAATGTGACATTTTAAAGTCGCATTCGACAAAAACTGTCAATCAAACTGATCCTTTGCTCAATGTGGAACCCTAGCTTTACTATGGCAACATGTTATCACGAGAGAGTGTTTATGATCATTTTATATCGCCATTTTGAGCGTTTGTGAGTGTGCTGGCTAAGACTCACACCTTACCAACATATATATTTTCATATTTAGAAAATGCTCAAGCTTATACGTGATAAGAATGGAACGCTGCTCCCATCAGATGAGTACCCATGTGCCAGGGTTTCAGTTCATTTTTCTTCTAGGAATCAAAAGACGTCCTATCTCACCTTGTCTCATGCACAAGCTTGATTGTGTATTGAAGAGCTGACTAAGGGGCGACACATAGCATGCCAGTCATCCTATTATCACCTGTGTTTACAGACACGGCCACGAGTTACTCAATTAGCTTTTCTCTCTATAACCCTTATGCTGCTGTTGGCTAATTTGGCCAATACAAAATGATGCAAAAAAATTGAAAAATGACTGTAACCCTGACACATGGGTACTCATCTGAGAGTTCTCGACAAGATCTATCCAATGTCATGAATACCAACAAGACAGGGTTTAGGTAGTTTTCAAATATCTTTTTGTTCTTGTTCTTTGGACGAAAGAAGCCTCAGCATTGAAAAGGTTAATGAGCACAGAACTGATAAGTCAGTCCTCTTCTGAATTAATTAATCAATTATTGCACACATGTCTAAGTATCTATATATAGCCTGTATCACACTATTTTTTCCTTTTGAATCAAGCTAAATTAGACCCCCTTAAGGCTGTTATGATGGAAGCACACTCAAAATAACTCATTTTCTGGTTTAGCTCTATTGTCCCCTTTCGCTAACAGTTGTTATCCAATCCCTGTGGTCTTGGTGTTTCAACTATAAGTTGTCTTTAACTAAGCTGCTTGAGCTCACCTGGATAGGACCACAGTTTCTATTTTGCAATGTTTTACCTCAAACAGCATATCATGGTCTTCGCCAGCAGGGCGTCTGGGGGTGTCATTTTCGACACCCAAACCCTTAGAATACACCCCTCAGGACACCCAAAAAAATTTGTGAAGAATTTCTTAAAATGTCAATCTCAAGCATATGATTCGATTTATTCCTCTCCATATGATTCCCATGACATTGTATAAGGATATTATGCCTTATTCTGATAAATTCATACATGTTAATGGTTGAAATCTGAGTATATTGTGGTCCCCCTTAAAGATTTGGACGCCCCAAAATTTAACAATTGACAATTTTGGGCACCCAGTTTCTAAATCCTGGCTAAGACCCTGCAACATATTTTTGATCAATGAAGGGTAATGTGATATGTAGATACAATGCAATTTGGACAGGCATTTTGGAATCCTGGCTAAGACCTGGTGCCGTGGCACAGTAATTTTTAGCTACATGCTGTGTTGTATTCATGCAACATGAGTGTATTTGTACATGCTCTTCGTTGTGATAGGGACATAGTATTTAATGATTATTTTCTTAATGTTTGTAGGTTTAAAGAAGAGGAAATCTTTGGATGATGTCTCACCTGGGACCAACAAGACCCCACCCTCACAGGGCGGTTCACCGAACGACCTCTACATGTCTCCAAGGTCATACAAGCGCGACATAGAGGTCATCTCAGGCTCTTCAAATAAAGGTAGTCTTTCCATACTCCACTCTCTGACATTATAGCTCTGAATTGAGCAAGAAGGTCTGGGTAAGGTTATTCTCATCCGGTAAACAAGGTGTTCATCCAATGGCACTTTTCAAATTTATGCCCAAATTCCTGTTTCTACATTGAGAGTATGGTATATATATTGTTGATACCCTGTACAGGCATTTAGTGTAGGGAGTAGTTTACCCATGAATGCTTAAGTGTTACTCTGTTACTCTTGAACCAATCATCTGGATCTTTGATACTTATGACATTATCTTTGAGAATGAGAATTATTTTTCAAAAAAAAAGTACAGGAGAGTTGTCGGTACTGTTCTGATAAACGTTTTTCATTCAAATATTTTCTCAACTATGTAGTCATCTGAAACATTTCATCAAAGTTGTCAGGCTGGATTTGGCGGCTGCAAGAATTGATAGGTTTAGTAAGGTATTCATGTAAATTTTCTCCACAATTAGATATGTGTTTACATTTCATCTTGCTGTTTCCTATACCTGCTGACACGTAACACTCCTGCATTCCCTGGCAGCTCCCTTTGGTCTTAACCCATTAATGCTTAAGTGTTTCTCAAGAAATTGTCGTCTGGATCTAAAATACTTTTGACAATAACTTTGAAATTGAAAATGATTTTGCAAAATATTTGTAGCAGAGTTGTTTATAGTTTTCTAATAAACATTTCTTCTTCAAATATTCTCCCAACTATGCTTTCCCTTGAGAGATTTCATCAAAATCGTCAGGCTGCTTTTGGCCGCTGTGAGCATTAATGGGTTAACCCTTTTGTATCTGGAATGTGTGCATGGTCTGACAACTTTGAACATAACTAATCAAATGATGTAATTTTGAAGAACAATTTTCAGTCAAATATTTCTTCCAATATTGCTTTATTTTCAAGATGTACTTTCCTTTTTAATTTCGGGTTAAACTGTTACTTGGAAGCAGATTTATTATATTAATCCTTTGATCCTCTGTCTTCTAATGTGAAAGCACACTTTCATGCTTGTTTTGTACTTGATAAGTGGGGAAGTATATTTCTCCACAATTGTCACTTTCTTGTCTTATTTGTTTATGTTTGTTGTTTATTTGAAAGAAGATTTATTATTCTGATCCTTTAATATAAAAGCAGACTTTGCAAGCTTGTTTTGTGCTTATTTGCTTATGTTTGTTGTTGTTGTTATTTGTAGAAGCGGCGCGGGTGTCTGAGAGTGATACCCACGACAGCCTGGAGAAGAGGATCGCCCAGATGCTGCCCTCGCGTTCCCTCAGCCCTGAACCCAAGCAGCAGCAGCAGCAGGAGGAGGACCCCAAACCCTACAACCCTCGGCACGCCCTCGGGGACGGCAGCAGTACCCAGAAGTGGCCCACTTCCCTCTCCACCCCCGACGCCCGCCAGCCCCGCGGGGAGCCCATCAGGGCCATCGGGCACAACATCCCGTCTCTGGGGCAGACGGCGCCCGCGATGCGCCCCCTCGCCCATCTGCAGCAGGACGACGGCAGCGGTACCCCCGTAAAGGACGAGGCCGGCGGGACACCAGTCTTGGACGAACAGGCGGAGGAGTCGCCCGAACCACAAACACCGACCAACCCAATAGACTTTCTCACTCAGCTGATATCGAGAGGAAAGAAATCCTCATCGGCACCGTCTAATTTCCTCGACAGTCTCTCGACTCTCACCTCGACCGTGAAGTCGCAGTTTGAGGCGGATAAGGATCAGGGTGATAATTCTCCAAGTGGCGGGGCGGCGGCCTCATGGGCTGCATGGAAGGCCAAAAAAACTGAAAGTCAAGCGCAACCTAGTCAGCCTGCGATTCCAGTGCAAGCTATGTCTGCAGTGGCGCCCCCTAGAACTCATGAAGTCCAGCAGCAACCGTTGCCGCAGCAACCGCCTCCTCAGCAACCGCCTCCTCAGCAACCCCAACATCAACAGCAGGGTATGATGCCTGGTGGTCTGATGCTCCCTCAGGGGGTGCAGGCACCTATCGGTATGCCCCCTCCCATCATACCCCAACAGCAGCAACCGGGTACCCCGATGCCCATGCAGACCCCACCCCCGGCACAGATACCCCCGCCGCAGCCAATGCAACCCCAGCTCGGTTCTCCGCCACCCCAGATGATACCCCATTTACATTTCGGCGTGCCCCCTCCCCCTCCACCCCCACCCCCTCAGCAGCCTCACCTCCATATGCACCAGCCGCCACCTCTTATTATGCCGGACGTGTCTCAGATGCCCCCCCAGTTCCGCCCCAACCAGCCGCCCCCTCAGCTGCCCCCGCGCCCCCCGATGGTGCCCCACTCCCCCTTGGGCCCTCCTCCCCCCATGCAGCACCACATGGGCGGCGGGCACGTAGACTACAAGTTCCACTCCCCCCCTCCCATGGGGCTCCTCAGGGGCGGCCCTGAAGGGGGAGACGTCATCCCCAAACCCCCGCCTGGCCCCCCTCCTCCGGTCTCCCAGAACGACCCAATGCGTCGTCACAGCATCGAGAACACTGATCTCTCGCCGGTTGGTGGGAGCCCCCCTGTGAGGCACCCGAGCGGCGACGGGTACCACCCCCTTAAGCCCCCCACGCCTAAAAGCATCCTGCGCACCCCCGGTCGATCCAGCATCAGTGCCGTCAACGCCATCTTTGATCTTGCTATGCAGTCTAATAACCACTCTAACGTTAACCATCATATGGGTGGCTCCACTATACCCACTATTGGGGGCATCCCCACTATCGGTGGGGGTGCGGGTCCCAAGCCTCCCTCCCACCCCCCGGGGTCGCTGCAATCCGCCTCCTCTAGTACGGACACTGTCGCAGACGAACAGAAAGAGTTCATCGCGAAACTCAAGCGTAAAACCAGCACGGCAGCGACACCAGCGGATCCTCCTAGTCAACCCAAGACAAACTCTAATCTCACAACCATCCAGCTAGTGGACGATCTCTTTAAGGAGGACCACAGGAAAAACTCAAAAAGCAAAACCAAATCAGATCCCGAACCCATGGATTTGGAGTCAGGGGAAGAGAGTGGTGGTGAGGAAAAAATTACTGAGGCCAGGCCTTATAGTATAGTTAGTGTTGTGAAGAAATCTGATAGTAAAGAGCGCCGCGAGAGTGGCGATCGAGGGCGTAGCAGGGACCGCGAGCGGGATAGTGGTGAACACGATAGGGACAGGAGTCGTGAGAGTGGGGAGCGGGAGAGAAATCACGAGCGCGAGAGAGAGGAGAGGAAATCCCCTGCTGCCGCACGGCGGGTCGAGTTACGGCGGGATAGCTCAGAACGGCGCTCGGAACGCTCAGATCACCGGCACGGTGACGGTTATCACGATCGAAAGGACGTTTATCACGATCGTCGTGCTGAACCTTACCGTCGGGAGGGCTTCCCGCCGGAACCTTATAACTGGGACCCCTACTACAGAGAGCAGTTTGGGCGAAGCGGTATTCCCCCGAAGCGCCCCCTGCCACCACCTCCACCACCTTTCCTCAGGCGGCGCGGGTTTTATCCCCCCCGGTACTGACAACACTGCTTAGCGTATCGCTATACATGTACATAAGAAATCTCAGTGCGAACGGACAGCTAGTTAAGAGAGTGTATTGAAATTTGAAATGCCATGATTTTTTTTATTCATTTGTCAAAATAAGGAGTCATAGAAATGGACTTGGATTCCCGCAAGGATGAGTTGATCATGTAAAATATCAAGCTTTTCATTTTCATCGTTAGCTTTTTGCTGGACAATCAAAAGACACTCAAGACATTATACTACCACCATGGTGAGTGGGAGAAGGGCGATCTCTCCACGTCAAGCACTGACAAACTAGCATTGTACTTATCATGCTTCTTCTAGCAAGTATTGTGGAATCTATCTGCTAAACTGTCACTGAATACTGATCTAATTAAAAATACCAGGGCGAGCATCAAATAGTACGCATGGTTTCTTTTCATTGCTTCTCTCGGAGGTATTTGGGTGATAAACATATTGGATTAGTCCAGGGCAAGTACTCGTGCTATGTTGAAGGAATGCATTTTAACCAATTTATGCTTAGGAGTTCCTCAAGTAATTGACGTCAAGATCTAAAGTATTTTTGATAATAACTATGGAATTAAGAATGATTTCACAAAATATTTGAAGAAGAGTTGTTGGTTATGATATTAACATTTCTTCTTCAAATATTTCCCCAACTTTGCTTTTGCTTGCAAGATGTCATCCAAATTGTCAGGCTACATTTCGCCGCTGTAAGTATTAATGGGTTAAAGCTTATGCATTTGCCAGATTCCAACCAGGAATTAATGATCAGTTATCAAGAGTAAGAGAGATTTACATTCAAGCCCTGTTACAGTGAAAATGCTTTTTTGAAGCAAATGTATTGTTTGTTGGTTTTATTAGGGAAAGTAATTCTGTTTGAAATTTCAAATATGTTATCAGAGTTAATGGAGGTACTTGGTCACACTGGATGTCTTCATGTTTATCTGTGAAAACATTCCCCTAGTTTGACTCTCTTATCTTTATCCAAAGGTTTTCTCTAATCTAAATTTACTTTTATTTTTGTACAGAGGGAAATTGACATTAATAAATGTAAGAGATTGTAGCATTGTGAACAAATCACTTGAAATGCAAATTTTAATCAAGAACATATGAACTGGTTTTAGAGTCTTGCTCTTTTTTACTAGAGGATGGTCCAACTACCATCATCAATCATAATCTACCAGGACAGCTTAATGCTTTACAGTTATAGGACCAATATCAACCCTTCCAATGCCGAGGCTACTTTTGTCCAAAGCACAAGGATGCCAAGTATTTTGAAAACCACCTCAACCCTGTCATGTTGGTATTCATTATTAAGCTCTTGCCGAGTACTCTCTGATGAATACCCATGTGCCAGGGTTTCAGTCATTTTTGTGTGGGTTTTTTTTTCGCATCATTTTGTATTGGCATATTTAGCCACCTGCAGCATAAGGGTTAAAGGACCAGTTCCACAATTATGTCTAGCAGCGGCTTCCTACTGTGCGTTTTGAGCATTCACTTTAAATGTTAATCTCTGTGTATTCTCTGTATCTTCACCGGTGAACAAAAAAAAATGAAGGTTCTATGGAGAGCACACAACAGTACCAGGTAACAAGATTGCTTTTGCGATTTTTCGTAAACTGGGAACACAACCAATGATTGTCATTTGCTCAAAGTCTGCCTTTTTCATCTAGTATCATTTTATTTGATCAAGGTTTCAGAAAAATTATTGAAATAACAGCATGTATTGTTATTCTCATTAATAAGACTACCGTAAATTCTCTCACTGTTCATATTTGCCGGATGATCGTGCTATTGACCAATTAACGATCTTTTCATGTGCGGATTGTTGCGGTACACGTCTAAGCACGCTGAACAGCGAGAGAGTGAAGGTGCAATAACGGTCATTACACTCCGATTGGCAATCATTGAGGGGTGCAGTTATACAGATGTTTGACAACACCCCTTCTACAGACAATTTTCCCAACCTCTACCCGCTTAATCGGGCGAATACGGTATGGGTATAGAACAAATGGTATGTATCCCTTATTGTGCTTCGTGGGGTGTCCGTCTTATACAGCTTGGTCTTAATTCTGACTCGTGAGTACAGACCTCAAATTATTTATGTAACGTGAATGCAAGACCTAAGATTGAGTGGACTAAAATCTTTTAAATATTCTTATATAAGACAACTAACCCTTATGCTGCTGGTTGCTAATTTGACCAATACAAAATTGTGCAAAAAAACTAAAAAGTGATTGAAACCCTGGCATATGGGTACTCATCTGAGAGAACTCAGCAAGAGCTATCTGATGGATACCAACATGACAGGGTTTGGATGGTTTTCAAAGGTCTTTGTGTTCTTGTGCTTTGGACGAAAGTTGCCTCAGCATTGGAAGGGTTAAGACACTTTGAGGGCTGACACTGTCTTTTAGAGCTTTGTGAAACATGTCCCCCAATTCTGGCTAATGAGTGCCGTCCTCCAATTTCTTTGATATGGAGCAAGAATGCAAGACCTCAACTAAAATCTTATGAATATTCTCATATGAGACAATTAGACACTTAGGTGACCATATACTTGTGTCTAATGGCCTCCTGCTTTCAAGCTGATTAAAACAATAGAAAAAGGATCTGTTCTATTGCTATCTTTTTTCTTAGTCAACTATTTACACTGTTCCTGATATAGATCAATTTTCAAGTTGATGATGCCCTTATCTAGAAAGGCTGAACCATTTCAGTGCTGTGTATTTATGCATGGAAAGCACCGTTTGGATATGATTTGAAGAATTGTTAGTCAGATTCGAACCAATAACTCTACTCAAATATTTTGTGAACTTTATTCTTGAACTTTATTACTTTATTATTTTATTCCAAAGTTATAGTCAGAGGTATCATAGACCGGAAAGACAAATTTTTCCAGGGGACCTCGAAGCATGTATGCTGCTGTGTAGAGCCTGTCAATAGATAGTACTCTGAAGAGAAAATAAATCAATTCACAATAAAGGAAGAAACAAATTCCACCACTTACATAAATCATTCCATCGTCCTAGCACATGTATCCTTATGTAAACAACACCTTAAAGAAACAACCTTACATCACTTACCTGGTCTGGAGAATTCAGTATGGTAGCTGATTATGTACTCCACATAATTGACTGGGAGTAATTGGCTATTTGACATTGATTTTGCTCATTTTGTACTCTTTTTGGTAGTACCCTAAGCCCTTTCAATGCTAAGGCTACTTTCGTCCAAAGCACAAAAATGCAAAGATTTTGGAAAACCATCTAAACCCTGTCATGTTGGTATTCATTGGATAGCTCTCACTGAGTACTCTCAGATGAGTACCAATTTGCCAGGGTTTCAGTCATTTTTCAGGAATTTTGCATCATTTTGTATTGGCCAAATTAGCCACCACCAGCATAAGGGTTAAGCATGCATGGAATAAGTTGTCCAATCTGAAGGCTACAACTTCTGTATCTCTATCCACATTGCTTCACTTAATCATTGATATTAGTTTTCCTGTCTACCTCCTTTTAATATGGTCTATTGCCGGTCACATAGCTAATTAAATTAATGAATTGATCAAGAATGTTCAAGTCAAAGACTCCAGCAACCTCTACCAGGTGTGTGCATATCAAGGTAGACCTGTGGCCAACTGGAATACATACATGCTCCTGACTAATTAGGCAATACATGTATATCTCTCGAACAAAAACTATTTTCAAAATTAGGAGAATTGTTTATTCAAGAAGAAATCTCCTTGAAATATTTTTCCAATGCATGCTTATTTCTGATGTTATTTCCGTAAGTATCGTAATTATGTTCCTAGTTGTCAGACGTTGTGTGCAATCCAGGTGCTCATAAGAGTCGATTCTAAGGGTCGATTTGATTTGTACCTATTCTGAAATGATCTCAATTTGGAAATCATGCTTTTACTTTTAACACTGAAAACATGAAGAAAGGCAGTGTCCGGCCTTACCGGTACCGGGCACGTCGTTCGCCTTTGATCAATTGTTTGAATATTCATTGTATATTTCCATGACTGTTGCCTTATTTGAAGGTATGTGTATAGTTCAAGATAGCATGTGCATAATGAGTATGCAGACATGTTTCTTTTTTGTAAAAAGAGCTGAAATAGCAAGATTTTTATGGTTATTATTTGTGGCAGTCCTGTGTTGATGTGGTCTTGGATGAAGAAAAGAATGGATATGTAGCGAGAGACCAATTACTGTATGCCCTATAGTTACATGTTGGACTCATGCCAGGAGTACCAGATACGGCATCACAGCAAGGTCACGTGGGAACAAGGATCAATCAGGGGTCTTGCATCGATTACATTACTGAGAAACCTTATCTCCACCACCAGCTGGGGGTGCCAAGAGCATCAATTCTGGCCTATTAGCAGCTATTAGTAGGCACTGGTTGAGGTTAGCATGTTCAGGTTGACCGGCTGGTTTCGAATCCACTTGTGTTTGGTCATCTAAGATGTGGTGAATAGTTTGGGTAGTCGGGTGAGGTGCTAAACAGTGTATTATCCTCAGCGCGCGGGAGATTGGATTAAATTATATTTTGCAATGCTACCCGTCAATGTTATTATACTGTATAACTGGTATTTTTACAGGCATCAAATTTTCACTATTTTCATGCTGCCAAAGATAGTGCCAAAATGATATCCCTCAAATAAATATCCCTCAAATAAATATCCTCCTTAATGTATGGTTAGTTTCAGTGCAAGAATATGCAAATTTAAAGTAGCTGTATTAACTGCCGGGCGATAGCAGGGCGATAGCTCGACATTTTGAGCACTGTAAATTAAAGCTGTATACAGTATTGCTTAATGAGGACAATGCCACGACTTCAATGATAATTTCGTCGGATCATTTTTCAGGAAATATTTGAAGTAGAAATGTTGGTCAGAAAACCAACCCACAACTTTTACTCAAAATAATTGTGAATCTCTGCTTTTCTTCCCAAGTTCTTGTGTGAAGTGTCATAGGCCAAGACAACATACTTGTCAAGGAGATAGCTAAGCACGAATGAGTGGAGGCTCCTTGTGAGCTAGAAACAACTAAATATTTATGACCAGACTCAGCGTTTAATTAGACTTATTACATCAGCAGTATACACATGGTGAGGCTTTAGAAATATCTTTATATCACAGTATTATTTTTGAGAAATATTTGACCAAATTTTTTTGTTCCATTCATGTACGACAATATCTCTCCAATACTAGTATATATATATATGTTTATTGTCTAACTTTTACATTACAAAATCATATTATAAAGTACAAATATAAGGAAAATATAAAGAAAAAAAAGGAACAGAATGAACTTAACATATATACATGCTACAACATAGATAGGGATCAAATTCCCGGAAAAAAACCCAGACATCGTCCAAAAAGAATTTTGCCTTAACTTAACTGAGAAAAATGGCTTAACATGGAATACTCTCATCACAGGAGCTTTATTCTATTCCAATCTATGCTTAATGCACATGGCATAGGGATAGGAATGTAGCTCCATACAACGAGTGAGAAAAACTAGATACATTATCCAAAAGTCAAAAACTTTCTCCAAATCAAATCATGTCTACTGATGTTTTAAACCTGGTCTAAAGAAGAAATCAGTTTGCAATGAAAGAAGAAACGAATTCCACCAAATACAGAAATCGCCCAATAATACCTTTTCAAATATTTTTTTGTGACCGTATTTGATTGGGTGTGTTCAAATTGGTCCAACCATGTGTGCACTTCGAATGTAAATGGACTAATAATAATAACAATAATTGGAATTTATATAGCGCCATTTCCATTCATAAAATGTTCAAAAGCGCTGCACATTGTCAAAGTTTAAGTCATAGTCAACAAAGCCTCAATGGGCGAGCCTGAAAAGGTGTGTTTTGAGACACTCCTTGAAGGCCTGACACGTTGTAGAATCCTTCAGGTGTTGTGGAAGCGCATTCCATAATCTCGGTGCACTAATGGAGAAAGCGCGATCTCCAAATCTAGTCTGAGGCTCATCCAGAAGGCCCTTTGCTTCTGATTGTAGATGGCGTCTGGGTTTATAAGGCACGAGCAGCTCCTTGATGTACTTAGGTGCAAGTCCGTTAAGCGCCTTGTATACAAGCAGTAGGACCTTAAATTGGATGCAGAATTTGATTGGTAGCCAGTGAAGCTTGATGAGAACAGGTGTGATATTTTCATACTTCCTGGTTCTCGATACTATCCTTGCAGCACTAATAAGTCTATGAAATGTTGTTGATCAGAGCCAGACCTCTAGGATACCCCTTTATGCTCCAGCGGACCCCAGATAATGCACAGAATACTACATCTAAAGTCTCAACACTTACAGCTTCTTAACCCTTATGCTGCTCATGGCTAATTTGATCAATACAAAATGATGCAAAAAACATAAAGAATGACTGGAACACGGGTACTCATCAGAGAACACTCAGCGAGCGCTATCATATGAATACCAACATGACAAGGTTTCGATGGTTTTCAAAATTGTTTGTGTCCTTGTGCTTTGGACAAAAGTAGCCTCAGCATTGGAAGGGTTATAAGTAAATCAGCGATACTGATACCCAATATTGGTAATTAAACTTCCTCTCGAGGACTCATTGCAGCTTTGTGTTGGCATGCGTCAACATATACTTAGATCGAGCAACTCTATCGTCGGGTATGCCGTTGTTTACATTCTGAGATTGATAGGCCATACCCACGATAGAGAAAGCCCCATACAAAACTTTTCCACTGCGCCCAAAAAACTGGGCGCTAACATTTCTAGCTCAGTCTGGCCACCCAAACCAACTGAATTCGTTTCCTACCTTGATAATTTACGTTGTGACGCCTTTACAGCACTCAAATCCGTCCAAAGTGCGAGAAATGAGAGCTTTTTGGCTGGAAGCGATAATTTTCACCGTGTACTTACCGCCATTTAAATCGAGATATGACTAGTCGAGCAGCACTGTCCATCATTTCCCGTATCAAACCTATCACCTTCTCACACGTGTGCTGCTCGACTAGTCATATCTCAAATTAAATGGCGGTAAGTACACGGTGAAAATTATCGCTTCCAGCCAAAAAGCTCTCATTTCTCGCACTCTGGACAGATTTGAGTGCTGTAAAGGCGTCACAACGTAAATTATCAAGGTAGGAAACGAATTCAGTTGGTTTGGGTGGCCAGACTGAGCTAGAAATGTTAGCGCCCAGTTTTTTGGGCGCAGTGGAAAAGTTTTGTATGGGGCTTTCTCTATCGTGGGTATGGCCTATCAATCTCAGAATGTAAACAACGGCATACCCGACGATAGAGTTGCTCGATCTACATATACTAAGTGCCAGGAAATCATGTTGACGTAACATCTAGTTTAGTCATGGATTATATTGTTCTTGAGGCTTTATTTACACAGTCAGTTTTCATACATTCTTTATATTAAATACTGAGGAAATCTGCGAATGAAAAGTATTTTGATACTAGTTCAGTGTCTGATTTGCCTATAGGATGAACTTGAGTTGAAATGGTAAGTACTGTTCAGTGATAAATGATCATCAGTTTGTCTCACTAGTTCTCAAATCCTTTTATACAGAAATTAGTTGCAAAAGTTTTCAACAAAAGCTATTTATCCCTAACTTTTTTGAAGATAGTAAATCCATTTCATAAATAGTAACTCCTAGAACTGGCCAGCCATGACTTAGCCATAATATGGCAGAAAAAAATATGAAAAATGAAAATACAAATTTCAAATCTCCTTGACTTGTTTTCTATGAGCAATCTTGATCTAAATAAATCATTTACTTTTATGAAGTCTGAAAATGAAGGCTGATTTTAGGACCTCTGCTGTCGAGTTATGCGAGAGAAATTGCCAGAATGAATGCTTCAAATTTAATATTCTCAATTGGGTACTAGATTACTCCATACTGAGAACCTTGACAGTGGTATAGAGAACTGAGGGAAACCAAGTCTAACATCAAGTAAATTCCTCCCTTGATCCACTGAATCATCGCTACAGTACAGACATTTAATTCCTGCACTAGTCAACCGGACGTCTGCCAGTACAAACACCAATTGATAACATGTCCAAAAATAAGCCAAGCACAGGAATGACCGCCATAGCTTGCAAATCAAAGCTACGTTCAGTTGTAAGGTCAGGGACCTGTGATCGCATCCATGGCCAGGAAACTGGATGGCAATTTGGCATGCAGTGTTGTATTATGCCCGCGCTGCCCATGCATTTATTGCCGGAATTTAATGCAGGCACTGTACAACTTTGAAACGCATGTCTTCATGTAAGAATTGAACTAGTTGTGAGTGTGTCCTTAGTGCCATCCCTTGAGTATCAAATCTATGCATACTAAAAAGTATTTAACATTTGTCGTTTCTTCTAATGAAATCTGTGAGGGTAAGTATGGGTCCAGAAAAAATAGGATCTACAAGGAAATTCAATGAATTCAAGGTAAGCATTGATTTATAAGGCATTGTTTCTAATAAGAGGGACAGAGACCAATATGAAAGCAAGTGGTAAAATATGGCATGTAGTCACCGTAGTATGCAAAGCATTCTGCACCAACGTGAACGGCGACCTTTTCATCTTCCTCTTGCCGGTTTAGAATTTCTGACCCTGTATAGTGGTGACTTGAGTGGGTTGCTGGTAAGTGTAATGCATCAGACCTCTAGCCATGGGAATTTGGAATTTTTCGTAACGTTATGCCATAATGCGGCTAAGTCGTGATCAGTTGTAAGTGGTGGGGGAAACCGGAGTACCCGGCCAAAACCACCGCCCGACACCAAGTCAACGGGAACTTTCCTACATACTCCAGTTGGCATTCAAACCAGGGCAGTGGTGAGAGACAGGGAGCAGTCAGTGGCAACGCCTTAGACCACATGGCCGTGGAGAGGCGGCCTATGCCCGGAACGACTTTACAATGTCAAAAATATGACAGACTGAAACATACAATCTACATTGCACTATACCCTGCTCAGTGTGCTAAGAGTCGAGGTAGATTTTGCCTTGGTAATACATGTAGTTACTATTCCGAGAATGTATCAGAAAAAAGCTACCAATACTGACCACATCATCTATTTCCTTGAAGTAATCAATGAGTTACCAGTGCAGTATACGTGTGACAATCTAAACTTTAAGTCACATCATCGGCGGGCCTTCCGATGAATAGTAATATGAACCCCATTATAATCATGGTCTAGTATAAGTTTGTTTCACTATTAGCTGCGAACAACACCAGATGAATTGACCAAATTCGTTCATTATCGTCTACGGCACTGATACGAGATTGTGGACCAAAAACCATATGTTATGCCCCAGCCAGTAAGAATCCATGCGGTATGCGGTTGTCGGAAAATGGTCTGGTACAGTGCTAGTGCTGAACGCGAAAATATTACTCATTGGGAAGAAGGGATTTTTGTCGATCCAGTTGTAGAAGGACCATAGACTGCCCTCCACTATGCTGCACATTTATCTAGCGACCAGGCCAACCCGTTTTCTTGGTCCGGCGGAGACGAGAACCTTTGCACTCACGTTTGGGAGCCAGGTATCGTAACCACTAGGCCACGGCGGATGCTTGTAGTTAATGGGAGAGTTCTAACTAGGCAACAAGCATAAAGCGGCCGGACTTGATAGGCGGTGACCTGAACCCCAAAACATCCTTCTGACAGATTGAAAGTGAACCCGCCAATAGTGGCGCATCTTTTTGCCTAACCCTACGACATTTTTGCGTGTCGCATTCGACCTTCTAGCGATTCTGAAATATTTCTGGACAACTTGTCGAATTCTCACTAGCTCGATGTGGAACCCCAGCATCAGTTGGTAGGTCATCCATGCCCAGGAATTTGGGTGACAATCGGGCGCGTGATAGTGTACTAACTATTAAGTCTCGGCCGCCCAGGCATTTAGTACAGGAATTAAGTGTCGGCACTGTAACTGCTGCTCGCAGCCATCAGTCTAAAGGCCCGTTCCCACTAAGGTTTTTTGTGTAGCGACCGAACAGCGAGCGTTGCGAATTATGAGTCGCTGCGGTCTTTGCGCGGTCGGTAAGTAGATCGATGTGGTCCGTTCTGCCCTCGTTGCGGTCGGTACGCATCCGGAGCGGTTCGCTGTGGGCGAGCATCTGTTGCGATTTTTTTGAACATGTTCAAAAAAATCGCTGTAGAAAAAGTAGGGCACTGGATCGCTAATGGTCCGCAGTGCAGTCGCTGTGCAGTCGTTGTTGTAACACAATGTTTGTTTGGACTAAGTTAAAAACTTAAGTTTGCATCATGATTTTGTGAACTCCTACTTTATTTGGTAAATATTTTTCGAAATGATCAAAGATGCAGCCGAGCCGTTCATGCCTGGCTCTCTCCGGTCATGAATGTGTTGAAGGAAGGTGTTAGATTATATATCACAATGTATCAATCAATACTGTAAATCTGGAAATAAGTGCGTGTGTAATCAGTGCAGTTTTTGTCACACACGATACGCACTTATTTCCAGTCGCCAAAAATCCATAAGTTTAGTTCAGTACTCAGAAATGGGGATACACGCAAAAATAAGAAGCAGCAAAAATCTACCAATGAAAAAAAAACACGCAAAATTTTATGACGCACTTAATACCAGATTTACAGTATATGGAACCCATCGACGAATAACCAACTTTCAGTCGCATAAATTCTTTATTTTCCCAACCATTGCAGTGTGCAACAAAGGTTTCAAATCATTACATGCCCCGCCGGACTTCCGCTTGCCCTGCCATTATTAAACTGAGGTGAGTTACATCGCGAGGACTCTGCCCAAAACATTACTTGCTGAGCGGGGCAAGTTAGGGTCTTGTTCTACTTGCCCCATTGCCATTTTTACCGAATTCATTTGCAACGGGGCAAGTAGTTATGTTGCATTCTTGAAAGTTCTCTGGGCGATGCAGGTTGTTGAATGGTTAAAGTTGGGATACAAATATCGGAGATGTGGAGAGTCTGCCGTTTTTAATCCATTGACATTTGCAGAGTATACATGATCTGATATTGTAGTATTTATTTTTGACAATAAATTTTATATTTTGAAAAATAATCGAGTTTAAATTGTTCTCGTTTGGTTTCACAATCGCCCTTCAAAAGTTTTTAATATAAAAGTGTGGTGAATTATGTTACAAGTTGGCGGACCACGCGCCCACTTGAGTTATGAACTGGTTAAACGGTTTCTCTACTGTAATTAAAATCCATAGTTGTCCAGAACGCATGCAATCGACATTGCATCACATTCCATTGATTCGGTAAGTATTAACTTTCAAAAATATGAAAGCTCACTACAGTTCCAGGAAGGGTAACACCGTTACTTAAACTTTAGCTCCGTTAAAAATTGATAACTTTACCTCTGTAATACTCTTAGCTATTGATATACCCACATTCGAGCAAATCCGTCAACATTTGATATCCAAAATACATGTTTGAGGCGATGAAAGTTATATTAAATTGGATTTAGAGAAAAGAGGCAATGCATTTCCCGTTGGTGTGCAAATCTATGTGAGGTCCTATGATATCTGGTCTCTTTCTCTGCTCAATGATGGTCTCGACAGACACAGTTGATCTGAGGGGAAGGTATAGGCTTTAACATACAGTACAGACATTTAATTCCTGCATAAGTCGACCGGACGTCTGCCAGTGCCTGGTTGCACAATCACCCACGGATAACATGTCAAAAATAAAACATGCACATCAATGGCCCACGAAGCTTGCGAATCAAAGCTATGTTCAGTTGCGAGGTCATCTATGCATCTAAGCCCAAGAAACCGGGTAGCAATCGGATATGCGGTCGTGCATTATGCTCGAGCTGCCTGCCAATTTTGTGCAGGAATTAAAAGTCGGCACTCCAAATGACCCTATATTCATAAAGGAAACGGCACAAGGAAGAATGGAAGATAACGTGGGACCAGGGCATTGTATGAACTATATAAAAAATGAGTTTCTGTAAAAACAAATGTTTTTATTTTCCTGTATGTTCAGTATCATCATAAAATCATACAAAAGTGATCTTGTACAGATAATTGTCAATGATGTATACAAGCAGGTTCCTAGAAATACTGGCATATATGTGACGGAACAAATTGCCATGAAAGTGTTATATAAGATAAGATATGTGAATGTCAAATTGAATAACTTTCATAAACCATTTGCAATCCTCTCCCATTTCCTAAGAAATAAATCCATTTCATTCGTATGAGAGACCAACACTCTTCGGATTTCATATGGCTAGGTAAACGCTTTTTAACTTGTAAAGGTCTCACGCTTAGTGTAGATACATGTAACTAAGATGTCAACTTGACCCTGTGTATGCGGAGTGCAAATATTTTCTGACAACTTTAAAACATAGCTCATCAAATAGAGTAATTTTGGGAATATTTTGAAGAAGGATTGTTAAACCGATCAGGAGAAACAAATTTCAATCCAATGTTTCTCATAACATTGTTATTATTGGTCCAGATTTCGCCCTTGGTACATTGTAAAGGAAATGTATACGGACGGCATCGCATGGCAAATTCTATTCATTCTTTGGCAACTTAAGTATGCGATATCAGCCTTTAGTGAGGATATTTAACAAGTCACTTGGTCCCTAACAATGGTAACTAACTGATGTTCATGTAACCATTATGCTGCTTGTGGCTAATTTGGCTAATACAAAACGATGCAAAAAAACAACAAATGACTGAAACCTTGGCACATGGGTACTCTTCTGAGAGTACTCAGCGAGCGCTATCCAATGAATGCCAACATAACAGGGTTAACATGGTTTTCAAACATCTTCAGACGACAATGCAGAACAATTACATCATTTGGCAACTTAGTAGTGTGCCGAAAACATTCCTATATCTGTCCCAATCTTCAGAGTGCAAAATTTGGTTGAAAAATTCAGACATCAATTGCAGTAACAATGCCATGCAACAGGACTAGAGTTTTCTGACGACATTATAGAACTAATACTGTAGATTCACAAAAGATTGTGTAGCGTAAATTTTGCGAATTCACAGAAAATCGATTTTTTAACTTTGTGAATTAGCCGCAACATGGAGTGCCAGCTATACACTTGAAGTGGCAGCACTAATCATTGCGAATTTTGATTTTGCGTCCGAGGCTAAAAGCTAAAAAACGCAAAAATTACGCTAGCGCAATCTTTTCCGAATTTACAGTACACCATTTGGTAACTTAGCAGTGTGTCGATATCCGTTTAGTTAGTCTCCCAGTGTTCACAGTGAAACATTGAATGTCACGCTTCCATTGCTGTAAATGATACCGTAAAGCTAGACTACAATTCTCGCCGATTTAGAAATGCCAGCATTGTAAAACCAATACATAATTTGACAACTTAGCCGTGAGTCAATATATTCTTACTTATAGTGTCCCAGATTTCTCAGAAGAAAAATTGGTTGACGATTGTCGAGCTTCAATTAGACAGCTCCAGTATATATTACAAACTGGCCTAGAGTTCTTTCGAGTATAAGAATGCCTTCTGTCACTGACGGCATTGTAGAACCAATACGCCATATGGCAACTAAGCAGTGTTTCCATATCAACCAAATGTACGTCTCAAGTCTCAGAGTAGACGATTGGAAGATGGCGACGATCCTGAACGACTTAACTGACGTCCATTTGCATTGGATTCTGTTGCTGTAGAAAATAGTACTTTGACCAGAGTTCGTTCCGAGTGAGAATCGCCTCGGCACCATACTGCATGACCAAAACATCGGTCGGCAATACCGTGGTGGTCATCGGCTCGTAGGATCTATAGCTACCACACTTTACCCCGTCTCCCCCGTAGCCGCCGCCCCAGTGACGTGGGCCAAGCGGTGAGCTGTGACCATTTCTATCCTCAGTGCGCCGCACCCGACGACGCGCGTACCTTCGGCGGAAATCTTCCTTCATGAAATCCGCAACGTTCGCCTCATGAATTGACCAGTAATGCCCCTTGCCACTGCCATCTCGGCCGCATTTCACGAAGCATTCATTGAGAGAGAGGTTGTGACGAATGCTGTTCCTCCAGCTTCGGTCCTCCATGCGGTAGTAAGGGTAGTTCTCCGTGATCCATTGGTAGATCTCCGAGAGAAGCATCTTCTGTTGCGGCGTGCTGAGAATGGCTTTGGAGACCAGTGCGATGTAGGACAAACCGGGCCGCTTGGGGCCCGTTCTTCGGCGTTCTGCGACGCCAATAGAAGGATTGTCGAAGTCTCCAAGATCCGCCTGGTCGTCTTGAGAGCTGTATTGAGAAACATCGCCATAACTAGTATCAGAGGCAGTGCTTGATTTTCTTGAAGAGCCACACGAGTGCTCGCTTCCACTATTAAATAGTTGCGCCATGTTTATGTCTCTTTAAGTAACAAAATCAGAGCTAAATCTAAGAACCGTTTACTCCACTGCTTCAATAGTTAAAACGCAATTTTTCGCCGTTTGCATTCTTTATTTATATCTTTGCAGCGCGGTTGCTAGCCAAATATTGTCGGTTGAAGGTGCGTGCGTCTTGCTCAGCCGCCATTGGTTGATATCATTAGAAATCGACACCTATTCATTCAAAGGAAATTCCTTGTTTTGGTTGCTACCTCCATCGACCTGATTCGTTTGCGTGTTATTTAACCCATTAATGCTCACAGTGGCCAAAAACAGCCTCACAATTTTAATATTTTGCGGACAAAAGCAAAGTCAGGAAAATATTTGATGGAGAAACGTCAATCAGATGATTATCTACAGCTCTCCTTCAAATATCTTGTAAAAACATTTTGAATTCAAAAGTCTTTATCAAAAGTATCGTAGATCCAGACGACCATTTCTTAGGAAACTCTTGAGCATTAATGGGTTAATACAATCGGGAGGTTCCTCATCGAGTCGCGTCATAACTTCGGCTCTTTCCGCCATGCTTGGAGATAACTGAGACCCTGTTACGACGCTCAACTTAGGCAGTTGTTGGCAAACTGGTGAAATGAGCTATATAGTAATGATCTGGCTCTTCGCTGTGGCCATAAAACTACATGCATCTATGGTTAGTTTTTGTACACCGAAGTTCAGGTGAATATCGGTCATGTGCTTATTGAAATACCTGAGATTTTAAATTTGACTTCTAGCTATCTTGTACATCCAAGCTATCGTATAAGCTATCTTAGTCAGCTTTGATATCAGCCTATGGTGGGGACAGCTAACAAAATACCGTCATAAAACCCCTTTATTATAAATTTGACCTCTAGCTATCTAGATTGAGTACACCTGTAGCGATCATGCGGCAATATCTTTGTGATCAGCGCATTTTTCGGAAAATATTTGAAGGAGAAATTTAGATCAATTGCGCGAATTTTGAGAATCTATGCGTAATTTCAATTTTTCCCCCAAAAGTTTCCTAGGGTCGGACGACACTTACCAAAAGAGCGCTGGGCACGGCTCACCAAATCTATGTGCGTGTGATGTGCAACCACCAATGATAGCGCAACTCATGAATCAATCTTTTTTTTTTAATTTGTCCATTCATATAATTCAAATCAGTATACAGACTGATTACTCGCAGGTGAACAATATATATTTATTCCATACAAAGTACACTCAAATCAATCATGTTAGAAACTATTTTATTTGGAAGAGTATTCGCTTCATGCGTATTTATAGCAACTCTCTGACAAATCTTTCACTACATGGCTTTTGTAGCCATATCGTTTCATGTGTGTCGCACGGTATCACGCTTCCCAGGTGAATTGATGAACCATTGCCCTTATCACCCAATCGTGAACTATTTTGAGTATATATCAGAAGCAAATCCACAACTCTCACTCATACTTTTTGTGAACGTATGAGCAAGTCCAATCCTTTCACGCATTGATACTTGTATTAAAGTACAAGTGGTCTGACAAATCAGGAAAGATGATAACAAAGTAACATTTAAATAAGAATGACTGAACGTTGCGTAATTGCAATCCCTCTTCATATATATTTAGTATATATCTCTATTTTATGAATTATGAACTACTAAATTTTCCAACCGTGTATGTGTTCCAAATGCAAATGTATCCTTTCTGACGTTGTCAGGATTTTTTCTCATTTAATGGCAGAGTCAGATTTTTTTCTCCTCTGACAGAGCCAGAATCTTTTTGGACAGAATACAGGAATGTAGAACAACTTTAACGTCACAAAAGCCATGGTTTGTTTTCTCAATCATCAGGGCCAGAATTTTTTCCGTATCTCTCAAGGCCAGAATACGTTTCCTACAGAAGGATACTGCAAACGACCCCGTGTTGGTATTCATTAGATAGCTCTCGCTGAGGTCTTTCAGATGAGTACCCATGTGCCAGGGTTACAGTCATTTTTCTGCATTTTTGCGTCATTTTGTATAGGACAAATTAGCCACCAGCAGCATGGGGTTTATGGTAAAATGTTTGTTTAGATTGCTAACACCAGGTTGATATAGGAGTATTTGCACTTATACCGCATAGATGTGTAATGAATGCGGCATAATTGAATATTACCAATATTTCCCGCCGTGTGTAATGATAAATAAATACATGTCAAACATTACTGTTAACTTCAGAAGAAGATGAATATTGGCGTAATTTTCTATGCTTCTATTCACATGCTTGCAAGATAAAGAATCACAAATGTTCCAATACAAATCCGTTGATAATACTAATAATAATAATACTACTAATAATACTACTACTACTACTAATAATAATAATGATAATAATGATAATGATATTAATAATACTAATAATAATAATTACAATACTACTACTACTACTACTACTACTACTACTACTACTACTACTACTACTACTACTACTACTACTACTACTAATAATAATAATAATAATAATAATGATAATAATAATGAAAATAATAATAATAACATACAATCCTGAACAAGTTGTAATCTTTTTCTGATCCAGTCTTACATTTCTGATGATGAACAAGATTCAAAGTCAAAAGCAATGATGTATGGGCTGTTTGAGTACAGCTTACCGCATGATTATCAGATCCTCACACAATATACAGCTCCATCTTGTTAGAATTATTAGGCGACAGTTACCTCATTTATTGGTTCCCGGATCCTTCCCAGACCAATTTTACAGGGTCGGGAGGGAGGTAATTAAAAACAAAGTTGATTTAAAAAACCCAATTAACACGCGGAAATCTAAGTAAGCAAACATTCGGGAGGGAGGTAAAAAATAAAATGATTTTTTGGCTAGTACTAAAATACATACTTGAACCATATTTTTTCAATATTAAAAGAACGATTTTTTGATAAGATGATGCATTTCAAAAACACACTACTGCATTGCTATGGTAATGTTGCATTGCTCTGGTATTAATTTTCTTTTCGTTTTGTAGTTTTATTACCATCCATGGTAAATTTAGTGTAGGTTTGGTGTACCTACTTTCGGCTCAGCGGCAGAGCACAAAATAAAGTGGGGGGATTACATTTATTTTCCCGTCGGGTCTATTCCACTTTGATCGGTGGATCCGGGAATCAATAAATCAAGTAACCGTCGCCTTATTATTGCAAAACAATAGTTCTATATACATATACGTGTGTTGGCAATCGGTACAGATTTTGATGACTGGCCATCTTTCCACCAGTGATCGATGATTAGTTTTTTTGGAGATGTTTTTCCTGCACATTGACCCTTCCTCCTGTGCATCACACATCATGTGTTGTGCATTTTTCATGACATTTAAGGATAATACCAGCAGAAACAAGGTAGAAATAATAATGGAAACACAGAAAGTATATCTTAAGTAATTAAACATAGGAAAAACAGAAAGTATGCCTTTTAATCGTATGCGAATAATCGGGAAAAAATGGTCTTCAAAAATTGGGACGGATCATCGGAATTGGAAGAAAAAAATAGGGAGGCCTCCAATTAATCGGAACAACACTAATATGTTCCTATACTATATGCTTTAAATGTGCTCTAGATATAAACAACATGCTGTAATTTTGTTTGTGTCCAAAATGATTTTGCTTGACAAAAAAAATATATTTTCAAATTTTTAAAAAATCATCATGATTATACAACACAATATATCCTGGACTGATTAGCGTATAGGTTACTTTGTCAAAGGCAGTGTAATTAGTCAATAGTCAGAGTGATCACTATTGTCAAAGGATATGAATAGAGTTATGTAAGTGTTAGAACTCCAGCGGAGTGCTGACTCTAATTTTGACTTGAGGTACGACACCCCTAGCACCGAAGGGCATAACAGGAATGGTTGCCATGGAAATGAATCCAAACAGAGTGCAATATTCTATACACCATTATATCTTTTATCATAAAGTAACAGAATAAACGCTCATTTACACTTCGTGTCAGTCGGAATGGGACACGTACGTACATATATATATATATATATATATATATATATATATATATATATATATATATATATATATATATATATATGTATATATATATTTATTTATTTATTATACCTCACGTGAAGATTCTTGATTCTGGTTGGTCAAGAGCCATGGATTGATCGTCATGTTTTCCTCACTCCTTAGCGACAGGCTGTTGTCCTCACTCCTTAGCAACAGCTATGGACTTATTGATTAGTACATAGCAACAGCTATGGACTAATTGATTAGTACATAGCAACAGCTATGGACTAATTGTATAGTTACCGCTAGCCCGAAGAATACCCATGAACACCCAGAGTTACCGAGTGACCTACCAGTGAAACTAGTTCAACAAGGCAGACAACGAGTATGTTTCCCCTTTTGTGTTTTGCATTTTGTTTGGTAAAATAAAACAAATATGACATCCCTGTGGAGTGTTCACCAGGAATAACTTCCCCTCGAGAGAATTGTCGTCCTTGGGCTATGCCCTCTTGTGACAATCCTCTCTCAGGGAAGTTATTCCTGGTGTACACCCCACAGGGATGTCATATTTGTATAATAAATATATATATGTTCAAGTGTGAGGAGTGTGTACGATTTAATCTGCTGATCGTAGGTAAAGGGTAGAGGTAGTATCGCCTAGTTTATAACAGCTAAAACAGCCTCTCCAGACACTGACCAAAAAGAACAAAAGAAGTGCTCTGTGATAATCAATTGTTTATTCCACAATATAGAGTTAAGGCATAATAGAGGTGGTCAGTCTGCTTAGCGGCAATAACTGAGAAAATGTCATGATAGTTGGGTGAGTTGTGGTACTTATAGAACACTTTCCTTTTCTTATACAAAACAGCACCAGTAATATACAAGCTACAAACCTTGCAACGACCTCATCAATACCTCTAGTGACTACTATACAAAATGACTGCCTGATACCCAGCCAGCAAGGTAGGGTTAGTACTGTACAGAGCTCAGTCTAATGGCTACACAGCAAAAGTACAAGCATTTACTTAAGACCTCAAGAAAGTAGAAGTGATGTTCCCCATTTGCACCTACAAGTGCAGTACTGGCACTGATCCCAAATGCATGGCATCAATATGTATATATACACACACACACACACATATATATATATATATATATATATATATATATATATATATATATATATATATATATATATATATATATATATATATATATATATATATATATATATATATATATATATATATATATATATGTATATATATATATATGTATATATATATATGTATATATATATATATATGTATATATATATATATGTATATATATATATATGTATATATATATATGTATATATATATATATGTATATATTTATATGTATATATATATATGTATATATATATATATGTATATATATATATATGTATATATATATATATATGTATATATATATATACATATATATATATATATACATATATATATATATACATATATATATATATATATATATATACATATACATATATATATGTATATATATATATACATATATATATATATATATTTATATATATATATATATATATATATATATATATATATATATATATATATATATATATACATATATAGATATGTATCATTAGTGTTTCACACTACAAACATTCTTTCATTCCTGATTTACCTTCAACCTGCTGCATTTGATACATAAAATGGTAACTACAGGAATGAATGAGTCAATCTAGACAATGCAAGTAGTAGAAAACAAGGTAAAATGCTGTGGGCGTTTACTTCACTCTCAACAAAACACTCAGTAAACTTAATGATTTTCATTCCGAAATGGATGATCGGATGAAATAAAATACCTTCAGCACTGACTTTAGGAAATGCTTCCGTTAAAATAAGATAAAAGTTTGAAATATTTGATTAAAATCAAGATATTGCCTGCAAGCAGCGTGCTAGAATTGGTGGGGGATTTTCAAGGGGGAAGAGAGAGAGAGAGAAAAAGAGAGAGAGAGAGAGTGATAGAATTCACCCTACCATCACCATAACCCTTCTATACCCAGAAACCCCAGGAAACCTGACATCTTGCAGAATATATGTAGTTTACAAATAAATGGGTTCTTACAGATTATTTGAAGAGAAGTGTGTGACATTTATGAAAACAACTTCCATTCAAATATCTTTTGCAAAAAATGTCTATTCACAAGATATATATGTATAAACATGCAGACCACCTATGCACCAAAATAATAGAAGGGAAAGTGTCCATCGTTTATAAAAACAAGACTTCCATTCAATCACCTTTTGCAAAAAGTATCGATTCACAAAATATGCTCATATACATGCAGACCTTGTATGCACCAAAAGTACTGAAGGAGAAGTGTTAATCATTTATGAAAACAAAACATTCATTCAGTATCTTTGGCAAAAAATCTCAAATTACAAGTTATGCTCATATGTGTGCAGGCCAGAATAATGGAAGTGGAAGAGTACACTGCTCATGAAAACACAACTTTCATTCAAGTATCTCTTCCAGTTCCTAGATGAAACAATTACAAAAAAAATTGCAATCTTCTCTATTGACAAAATATGAGCTCACCAGCTTACCATGGGAATAATAAAATTAACTCCTCCGATGCTGAGGCCACTTTTGTCCAAAGCACAAGGACGCAAAGATTTTTGAAAACGATCTAAACCCTGCTATGTTGGTATTCATCGGATAGCTCTCACTGAGTACTCTCCGGTGAGTACCCATGTGCCAGGGTATCAGTCATTTTCCAGGTTTTTTGTATCTTTTTGTATTGGTCAATTCAGTAACCAGCAGCAGAGAAGGTTTAATTGACACTGGTTTTTGCATCATTTTGCATTGGCCAAATTAGCCACCAGCAGCAACGGGGTTAAAAGGTTTCTCAGGTCACAGATGCCGTACTCACTACCACACTTGATAAGCAGCAGCCCTACAACTACAAACACTACTACTACTTCTTCTGCGACCGCGCCTACTTGGAACTGACAGCATCACAGACACATACTTCCATTGCAAAAGTACACCACATCAAAATGATAAGTACATATTTTCATTTGTATTATATGTATATCTATATAATGATTCATCGCCATCAAAAAAGTAGTCGTATAGAAATCAGGCAGCTCGAATTATTACAGCAACCACAGATATATGTAGAAATGGTATACCCCTGATAGATAAGATGGAGATTACCTGTAAAAATGACAGGTAAATTCACCAATCAAGAGTTCAAGTTCATCTAGCGTACAATAATAATATCCAGAGAGGTTAACGATGAAAACTGGGCTGAAATGGGGAATACACTTGTATTAGAAATGATGCAGGGCTACAAAATATCCAATATTCATGATGATATTTGATATATAAACATACACCACCTTCACTATTCATAGTGACACCTGGAATCAAACCATCAAAGACAGACGACTAATTCTCTTACCTCTAATGTACCTGTAGCCAAAATTCAGAATTATCCTGATTTCTAAGTGAAAGGAAATTCTTCTCATATGGCAAATAAACGTTTCCACTAACTTTTGACAGTGAATGAAGTTGTGCGAACCTGAACTGATGCGGTTGCACGGTTACACCATTCAGCCTCACAGCAACAATCTTTCTCAGGTACACAAGGAAATATCATGTGATAAACATGATTCAAAAGTGTTATTAACCCTTCTGATGCTGAGGTTACTTTCGTCCAATGCACAAAAAAGCAGAAAATTATCAAAATCATCTTAACCCTATCATGTTGGTATTCATGGGAAAGCTCTTGCTGAGCACTATCAGATGAGTACCTATTTGCCAGGGTTTCAATCATTTTTTAAGCTTTTTGTCATCATGTCGACAAAATTAGCCCACAGCAGCAAAAGTATTAATGGAAATGTTAGGTTTTTCTGTAACTGAGAAACTATATTTTCCCAAATGCTTCTGTTCACATTTTTTTATACAATTACCTACCTAGGCCAACTAAGCATGAATGGTTAAAAAACACGCTGAAATGCCAGGTTGTTTTCTGACTTATTCAAAAAACTCTTCATCAGCATTTCTGCTATTTCCATGCCTCCTGCTATGCGCATCATCTAACAATTATACACGGGACGAAAAACGCGTTCCAAGAAGGGTGATATCAGGAAAAACCAGCCGGAGCTAGTCGGAGCACTGACAATCGCAAGAGCTTCAAGATGGCGGATGACAAGTGACCAACGGCCCATTATGGAGGCGCCATCAACGGCCATCCTTGGGAGTTAATCTTTTTGGGGATTGTCAGAGGAGCTATTGATCAAGCAAGCTTCATGATATGAACAGCTAACGTATATCAATTCTTATAATTGGTTCCGTACTGAAAAGAAGCTTATTTTGTGGCACCAGGAAATGAAAGTGGAATTGTATTTAAGGAGGGACTTCTATTTGGTCTGAGTTGTCTCTAACCTGTCATTGGAAGATCAACCCTCTGTTTGCAAAATTGCCCTAATCTTGTACATATTCACATGTTCATCTCATTCCAGACCTTGGCTTCAAACAGTGATAAATACAACCCTTAAGCACCTTGCTACAAAGAGTGACTACCGGATTTCAAGGATCCTCAATTAAACACCTATATCATAAAATCAAGCAGTTTAAAATTTCACACATTAGTCTTACTTCAATTGCACATATCTGCAAGCTACCAAAATATAGACAAGAAAATCAAAGTAATGCTTGAAGCACCTTTCTCTAGAATGCTATTTGGCAATGTCAAGTGATATGAAAATAAATCTATGGATATTCTGGATATTACGTAGTTGGAAACACATTGATTCACAGTTGGAAGCAAATGTATTTTTTGTACAAAAGACCTTTAATTAATTAGCACGGCACTCTGCCTACATGTAGGTTAACCCATTCATACTGTAGCAACCGAAGAACCTGACTATTTTGGCGATATCTCTCTAACAAAAGCAATATCTAGAACTTTTTTGAAGGAGAGGTGTTCATTGAAACCCTATCTACTACTCTCCTTCAAATAGTTTGCTTATTAATGCTTCGATCTGAAGTTATTTTCAAAAGTATAACAGGTCCAGACGACACTTGTGAAGTAGATCTCCAGGCATGTTTGAGTTAAACCACTCCTAGGTGACAAAACACACGCAATCACATCACGCAATCTCGGTGCAAGTGTCACAAACTGAAGCTGAACAAGGTAAATTAAAAACTTACTGCCCTGAGATAAGATTTCTGAAAAAAATTACCTTGCCAATTTATTTGCGCTACTCTCAGATTGTCAGAAAATTTTAATGTCATTGAAATGTAAACAAAAAATATTTAAAACTTATCGAAAGTGGATTGTTTCTTAGAAGAAAAGGAACATCTATCATCATTTGAATTTCATCAAAATTGAAATTTCCCACGTTCTTTTCAAAATATGCTTTTCAAAGAAGTTGCTCTCAATACCGCAACTGGTATAACTGCTCAACAAACTTTGGTTCTTACCATGTGTAACAAAATTTCTTGATTCTTACCATTCTTACCAAATTTTTTCTTGCTCTGCATTGTTTAATCATGAGTGTTCCAAAAAGAAGAGGTACGATAGGATTAATCTCTTTATTCAGTTATGAATATGGAAGGAAATCAGCATCAAACATTCAGATCAAAATACGGGAAACATCGGCCAAAACTATAGCTCCTTAGGTAAAATTAATCTAATGGGAACAAGACCTTAAGTGCAGTGGTGAAAATAGACAGTAGCCCACCGGTCCGTTTCTACCAAAAATCTGAATGGGCTAGTAAAAGCCCAAGTTTACTTGCCCAGATAGTCAGCTAAAAGTAAGCATCACATCCAGTTTCACCTGTCTTCTTCATTATATTATAAATGTCAGAATTCATAAATCTAGCACTATTAACCATGAATGTTCAGTTATGAAATGGCTGTTGGCTACCATTGTGGTTATGAGAGTGATATGGACTGTTCATTTTTCTGGTGGACCACTAGACTATTCATTTTGATGGACAGTTTGACCACCAAGGCTTAGCAAACTGTTTTCAGCACTGTAAGTGTATCCCACTCTACCATTCCATAGGAAGGTGAGTATGATATTAAAATCTCTAAAGTTAATGAATTAAACAGCTAAAAGGATAAAATGCTAGGAAATCATAAACAGGACACACAAGTATCATTTCATATAATTATGCTGGAATCCCCGATTCTTTCATGATGGAATTATTTTTTTAAAACAACAATTATACAGCAATCTTTTTCCTCATTAATGCTTAACACACAATGACTCCCATCACGCAATCCATTTCCTTTAAATAAAACACAGCATTTCTTTATTCTGTGGATGAATTCATAAAGATGATAGGGAGCACACAAACGTGAATTCTATCTTTACTATGCAGGACACCGAAATGCTCCTGCCAGGCTCACAATCGATTGTCTGGACGCCCACCAAGTGACACGCAAGCTACATTGAAGATTACACACACAGAAACCAGGTTTACTTTGAGCTTCCTGTGTAGATCTAAGGAAGATCAAGAAGAGTTTGATGGAATCTTGTGAAGCTTGTCAGTTTACTTTTGAGCCTTCAACCCTTCCAATGAATGCTAAGGCTACTTCAGTCCAAAGCACAGAGACACTTAGATTTTTGAAAAACATCTAAACCCTATCATGTTGGAATTCATCGGATAGCTCTCACTGAGTACTATCAGATGAGTAACCATTTGCCAGGGTTTCAGTCATTTTTCAGGTTTTTTGTATCTTTTTGTATTGGTCAATTCAGTTCCCAGCAGCAGAAGGTTTGATTGTCACTGAACTGTACTGTAAACCTCTAGTCGCGTCCAACAAGGTTCACATCAAGCTGGAAAAGCAAGAACTGTCTTTTCCAGTCGTGGTAGACGGGATTATTCGGTGAATGTATGAAACATGCCGCTAAGGTCGCCGAATTCTGAGCCTGTGTTATCGAGCATGCCCAGCATATCTCCAAACTCCTGCTCTCCTTGCTGCTGCCCGGCAGACTGCCCCTGCTGCTGCTGTTGCTGCTGCTGTTGCTGTTGCGAGGCCTGCTGCTGGGACTGCTGATTCTGCGCTGCCGTAGCCTCAGCCGTGCCCTGCCATTGTTGCCACATCCCCGCAGCGCTGGACGAACTGGGGTGAGTGAAGGTCCCTGGCTGTGACGTGGCGGCCGCGCGCTGACCGGTGCCCAGCTGGGTGTAAGTCGGGCCTGTGGCTGCAACAGAGGAAACAGATTATACATACACACATGTATACCCATATATATACATATATATAAACAGTCAAACCTGTATTAAGAGACCACTCAAGGGAAGACCAAAATATGGTTTCTTAAGACAGGTGGTCTCTTAATAGAGGGTCATTTAAACTTAAATGTTAGACCAGGGGAAATGAAAATGTGGTCTGTTAATAGAGGTGGTCGCTCAGGCAGGTTTGACTGTATACATATATATATATATATACATATATATATATATATATATATATATATATATATATATATATATATATATATATATATCTATATATATATATATATATATCTATATCTATATATATATATATATTAAATTGGTTAAATTAAGCACTAAGAAGTGTTAATGCGGAGGCTACTTTCGTCCAAAGAACAAGGAAGCAAGTATTGTTGAAAACCGTCGTTAGATTGCTCTCACTGAGTACCCATGTGGCAGGGTTTCAGTCATTTTTCAGCTTTTTTGCATCATTTCATACTGGCAAAATAAGCCACCAGCAGCATTAAGGTTACCGGTACACAAAACAAATAATGAACTGCCTTCAGGCGGAGATCTCCAGGCATCTGGCCAGTTCATTCTGAAAAGGTTAGCAATGCCAGTACCTTAGATATTAAAGGAAAAGGTAATCATGCCCATTTGATATTGGTATTTGGTATCGAGTACTGGTATTATCATCTAACCTTTAAACAGGGTTCCACATTCGTCAAAATATTTACTAGCCCCGAGAGGGCTAGTAGCCCTGCCTGAAGTTGAACTAGCCCTGCAGTTAGTGTGGTAAAAACAGGTTTTGACAGGTATATTGATGTTTATGATGTATATTGAAGCTTGTCAAATTTTTCCAAGTTTCAAGTTGTGTAGACTATTTTGAGATCTTACTGATGCTATCAGGGATAGTTTTATGACACCCGTTTGTTTATCGGAGCATCTCTGAGGAGGGTCTTGCACTGCAGGCACATATTTCTTCAATTATTAATTCCACTTAAGTGTGGATTAACGACTAGCCCCAGCGGGCGACACACCAGCCCGATAGCCTGTTTTTTCCCCATGGACTAGCCCCGGGCTAGCGGGCTACCACTTATGTCGAACACTGCATTACAATAAAAACTATTAAAAGTTATATGTCTACTCACCAGGTGAACCACTGGGGCTCATTTGAGTGTATGATCCGGCCGCAGATGGATTTCCACTGAACTCTGAACCAGACTGGAGACAGAAAACATGGGGGTTCATTGAATAATCACATAGTTCATTGAATAATCACATAGAAATGACACTTTATATTGTAGATTTAACAATCATAGAGCTGATTGGATCAACAATTAGAGGAAATTTCTTCTTCTTGTATCCAAGGTGCACTGCTGGCTTCAAATCTTAAGAATAGTTTGAAAATGAAGGCAAAATTTCAAAAGTATTTGAAGGGTATTGTGTCTTATAATAACTACAGTTTTCTCTTGAATATTCATTTTAATTCACCCTGAGTTTGAAGGTTGCGTGCACATCAAATCATCCAGGCCTGAAAGCAAAAAATTGGTTATAAGTACACCAACTGTAATCCAAATCTTAGTTTTGCTTGTGTTTACCTGTGCTGTGGGGCATGAGGCCCTGTGCGGACCAGCTCCGACCCTCTCTCTCTCTCCCTCCCCCCCCCCCTCTCTCTCTCTCTCTCTCTCTCTCTCTCTC